>VZSV01000258.1:754473-773453 GCA_013398735.1 Nothocercus julius | reverse complement strand
GGATAATAGTCGGACTCCTGGACGAGCCTTGGGAGCCTCTCCGTGACATCCCTTATTCAAGCCCCTGGCAAGCAGGAGACCTCTCTGGATAAGGGGTCGGGTCTGCAGATCGGTGCCTCCGTGCCCTGCAGCAGGGAGTCACCCACGACAATCACCCGCCACTTCTTCCGGGGGCTCCTTTTCTGCTCAGGGGCAGCAGCCTCAGGGCATGGACCTGCCTGGCTCTCTGTAGGCAGCCCCTAGATGGGCCTTGATTCGTGACCTCATCTATCTGATCCACAAGCTCCAGGGCCTCGTACCTGTTGGACGGGGCCACCAGAGAGGGTGAGGCAGGCCGGGGAAGGGCTCTCCTGCCCCCTCGAGTAGGGACCTGTTTCCATTGTTGTTCATTCCCTGATACTGGTAGTCCTGCCCCCTCTGCCCTTTGGCCAGAGGGTGCTGGGTTTGCAATCCTATTTGGGGGGTCCTCCAGGTGTCTTTCCTGGGAAGGCTGCAGAACGCGGCTCCACCAGTCTATTTCCCTTTCACATTCCCTGATGGTCCTGAGCCTCTCCACCTCCTCCTTCAGCTCCACCACCAGGCTGAGCAGGTCATCCACCTGCTCACACCTAGGGCGGGCACTGTTCTCGCTAGCCCCTGGTAACATGGCGAGGCTCAGACATTCCCCGCAGCCAGACACCTGGACTGCCGCGTGTTTCCGCGGCGGCTGTGTCTGCGTCGCCACAGTCCTCCTGGTGGGAGCTCTCTGCCAAGTGGAGACCATGGCCTCGCCTGATCTCCTGCTGCTCGAAGAGACTGCGGAGGGAGTTCTTTGGGCCACCTGGGAGGAGCCTCCCTGCCTGCACCTCCTGCCTGCGCCAACTGCCGCGCCACGCCCTGTTTGCCCGCTCTGCCCGCCGCGCTCCCGGCCGCCCGCGCTCCCTGGGGCGGCTTTTGAATTCCCGCCTGCCCCGCCGGCTCCGGGTCCGCCCCGCCGAGTCAGAGCGGGCAGAGCCGCCCCTGGCCGGGCTCGGCGCTGGGGCTGCCCCGCGCTGCCCCGCGCTCTCTCTAGACAACTCTCTGGAGTTGGTCGCCTCGAGACAAGGTGCTCCGGGACGAGCGGCCGCTCCGGAGCCTTCCCTTCGAGATCTGAAATTCTAACATTCATGGAGATGCTTACATTTTTTGGAATTTGAGTATGCACAATGAATCTTTTCAATGTTGGTATTACAAATACTACCAAGGAAGAGTTTTCTAAAGAAAAGCAAATATTTAGAAGTAAATAATTCAGCCATATAAGATTAGAATAAAATTAAAACATCCAATGTTTTCAGTGAAATAATCCTGTGAAAAATTAACAGCACGCTAAAATAGTACATCAAAAACATGTCTAAGTTTACCAAACTCAATAAAGAAATGTACTTGATTGACCCCACAGAGGAAAACATTCTGATATGTATGCTGTCAGTGACTAAAGACAAGCTTTCCATTTGTCTTGTGTTGCCTAGACAGACTGTCACCATGTTCCAATCCATCTTGGTTAGCAAAGGATGCAACAGAGCTATTGATTTGTTTCATTCGCACACAAATCGTGAAGAGATTTCAGCACTGATATGATAGACAGTTCTTCTGTATTCCTTTGCATTGAAATTACCAGGAGAGGTAAAATTATTTATCAAACAACCGCAGTATCTTTTATTGTGTCTGTTGTTAACCACTCAAATAAGAAAAGTTAGGGTATACTGATTCTTTAATGTGATTATTATATTTTGTACACTGTCATAAATAGTGTTCGCTGTCTAATTTGAAAGCAACGTGTATGGAGAAACTTCTAACACTATTACATGTCATTGCTAATTTAGCTCAAATTATTAATGGTGACTTTTTATATTATAATTTAATAAAGTCAGTTTAATTAGGTCTAAAGCACAGATGTAAGCAAAAATATTTTTTGATAGTCAAATAGATATATGAATAGGAAATCATAAGAATTTTCAGGAATAAATCCTGTTCAGCTGTGAGTTGTTTCATCTTCTGCACATGTATTGCTTAGAGGCTCCTTGTCTGTCCTTGCCCCTCCAGGTCTCCCCCCTGCCCACTCCCACCTTTGGCCCCATCTCAGCCCAGCCTGGGGCCATCGGTCACTGCCCTGTGATGTGCAGCAATGCTGGCTCCAGCCCTGCCATAGCCTGACCCTTGCCTGGCCACAACAGCTTCTGTAATCCTAGATAGAAAAAGTGAATTTTATCAACTTGCCTAAAATGAGATAATTTTTCAAGTAATTGCTTTTTCTTGTTTGCTTAATACATCTGAGTACTTTGGGGACTGTATCTTACCGCTGCCTTTGCATTGTTTCATGTAAACTTCCTTGCTAGCAGCATCCTCTAATTTAGCTCTTTAAAGGTAGACAAATAAAGTTATCTTTTCATTCTCAAAACAGTATTATATGCTGGTAGAATCTTGGCCCCTTTTAGTCAATAACAAAATGTACTTTGCTAAAAGGAATTGAGATATGTTTATTGATATTCTGATTTAAAACAGTGCAATTTATATTAAAAAAAAGTGTAAGAACATATTTCTGTTATATTTCTTAAAGGAAAGCCAGATGAAACATGCATCCTGCATTTTAGCCCAGGAATTTAAGCTATTAATTAAAAAAAAAAAAAAAAAAAAAAAAGACAACAAAAAAAACAACATTTAAAGTACAAACACTGGTTCTAAACATTAGTTCTAAACATTATGTTGTGAGCTACTTTCAAATAAAGCATTTATTCATCTGTTATTAGGGAGAGAGTAATTCGCAGTTTGTGAAAAGTGGTTGAAGAAAACTACTCATTACATGTTGAAACCTTTTGTTTTGACAAAATATTTCAGTTTGCAGTAGTGATTTTATGTAGTTTCTCCTAAAGAAAAAAAAGAGAAGGTAAAGAGTGGAAACACCATAGATGTCCAATAGATCCATTCCCAAATACAAATCAGTGAAATGCCACAATACACTATCACTACTCGTTTCCCCAATGTTTCACAGGTGGTCTTTGGTTTGCAAAAGATCACAGTGAAGTAACCTTCAGTATCATTCCATTTAAAATGATAGGGGACAGAAACTAAGATACGTAATTATTTCAGGCCACAACATATGTGGAACAAATGTAATAAATTGTTTGAATATTTGAAAGCTCCCAAATGCTGACCTTAGTGGCATGAGATCAATGCTAGCCAAGGAGAGGCCACTGTTCTTTTCCCCCCTGGGCCCAATGTTTCATTTCCTGCCAAGCCTGTTACTGCTAATCACTACTGGATTTGCCCTTATTATAACTAGCTTAATGAAAAACTGTGGAGAAAAGATGGTGATGCTACAAAAAATATAAGGAGTGTTCCAGTGTCCTTCCAATGCTAAATGTGCTTTATTCAGAGATGTATTATAAAATTTTGAATAAATGAAAGGCTACATGGGATACAGATAAATAAGTAACCATGACAAATTATGTCATATGCAACTCTAATAACTGCCCCTGTTTCCTATGCATCATCAATTAAGATTTAGAGCTTGCAACTAATCTCATTAACTATTACTGAAGATATAGGGTTAGCTATGCTGACAAGTAGGAGTAAGAGACTGGCATCTGATATGAACTGGTCATTAGAAAAAGGTTTTGAAAAAGTAATTATCATCTCCTTTAAAAAAGGCACAAACAAAAGTCATATTCTCTCAGAAATAATGCAAAATTAGTTTGAATTTTACCTTGGAAAAAATCTTTGGCATACAAAATGTATTTTGAAAACAACATTGGGAAAGTTCATTCATGTGAATTGTCCACTGAATTAGAGATGTAATTCACACTTTCCTGTCTACTACATGTTTGTCTATGTTTGAGTCATGTCCTTCCTGCTCCTCAACACAGAAGAGGTTGCAAGTAGGTGGTCAGAAATATTCATCTCTGATCTCTTTAGTCATGTCCATATCTGTTTTCCTTATAACTACCTTTGGCCGGAGAAGCAAAGGGCTGGGATTTCGCTCCCTGTCCTTTTCAGTGCTGCGGATGCCAGTGTGGCTGCAGGAGGAGCAGGATTCCATGCTCAGAGTGTCTGTGGCTTTGGTAGGCTGCCAGTCGAAAAGCAATAACGGAAACCCCAACAGGAAACAACAATTCTCAGTAGTTTATTACCCCGTCAAATATGAAGATAATTTCCTGGCATCAGCCATTGGTATTTTCCTGGCGCCAGAAATTTTCCCTTGGCAGAGCTTGCTACAAATAATGTAGGTATATATGCTGCCTAAGGAAAAGGGTCCAATAATCTTTCATAATGGAAAGTGTTTATTAGGTGACCTAAACATAAGATCATTATATATATGATAAAAATGAAATATTAGTAGTAGTACTATGCAATATACTGGGCCATCTCTGAGCTGCAACAGTAAACAATTTTAATTTCTTTCTACTCCCTTTAGGATATAATTATTATCTGCATAAAAAAATTACAATATGACTTATGAAAGGTATTGTATAATCTCATGTAGGTGTAATGAAAAATCTTTCTGTTATTTCTCCAAGAATTTGAAAATAAATGAACTTAAAAATGCAGAAATGCACTTTTTATAAAGAACTTTTGATACATTAACGAATTCATACATATTTTTAAGACAGTTATATATTTTTTATTTTCTCATTTGTTGCCACAGCAAAAAATGAAGCTTAAATTGTGAATGCTAACAGACAGCAAATAATTGGAGTGGGGGACAGGCAGGGTGAACATCTGAAATTGAGCTTTTCACTTTCAAGCAGAAGCCTGTTACTTGCTGGCTGCAACTGGAACAGACTGTCAATAAATTTTGATAAGATACAGACTAAACAAAAATGCCATGTCCCAAATCTTCCAATTAATAAAAGAACAACCACCAATTAGGAGGCTGATCGCATATTGTGCTTCTGCACATAGACTTTTTAGACAAAGTAAAATGTTGGTGTGGTGTTCCAGATAGAAGAGCTGGTGATGAAAAATATGGATTCTCAAAATAAGTGGTTTCAGAGAAAAGGAGGCTGAGAAAGAAGGGTGGAGGCCGGCTGGAGGAAAGAGAAATGGGAGGATCCTCGTTTTTTTTGAGAGAGAGATTTATGGAGACAAATACCAGGGGATGCCCAGGGATCATGTCCAGTAACACTGGAGACTAGTAACTGAGACCAGTGGCACAGCACGAACACACGTAACTTTCTGCCCCACCTTCCCAGGCCAGTAGCAATTTCCCTGCTAGGAAGGAAGGGGAAACCTAGTGAACCTAATAGTGGTGGGGGAATGAGTGAGTGGGTGAGAATCTTGCTGGTTCTCAAGCAAATCCCAGTATTTAGCTCCTCTATGGCTTGTTTGCTCCATCTTGCCTGTGATATTTGTATAAGCAACATTTTTAAGAATTAGCATGGCTTCAGAACATAAAGTTCTAAAAATAATCTAAAAAGACTAAGGAAGAAGAAAGAAAAGAGAACTAAATCGAAAACCCCCCAAACTCTACTTTTAAAAGCCTGATATGGCCACTGAGGTCACTGAAGTAAAGGACACTTTCCTTTATACAGGTTGGCAAAAATCCAGAGGTAAAAGACCTAAGTGGCTGTAAGATCAATATCACTGGAATCTCTTAAGTGTTCTCTCTTAAAACTCTAGTGAAAAAGAGAATGAAAAAAAAGCAGCAAATTGGGAGATCTTAGCCACAGAACAATCCTTCCTGACCTATTAGGTCTATTAATGTATTTTTTTTTCTTTTTTTTTTCTTTCATAGTTTGAAAACTCTATTTGGTGGGATTTTCATAGGAAGAGGAAGGTGTGCTGAAGTTCTACTGTTAATAGATACTCAGGACAATGAAAAATGCTCTTAGGTTCAATCATCAATGACCAACCTTACTTTTTCCCCAAATAACCTGAATTGCAGCTTACAGAAGTCTGAGCAGGTCTTGCTCTCAATATGAATCACACATGATCTAAAGAGGTTGTACTGAATTTAGACACAGAGGTTGGGATTCATCTGAGCTAAGGTAGTATCTGAAAGTTAGTTGCCTGAATTTGAATTAATTATAGGAAGCTCACCTTGCAGTCAATAAAGATAAATAAATACCTAATGTAAATGAGAGGACTTACTTTCTGATGATGCTTTTTTCTCTCCATTGACTATACAGAGACAAAGGGATAACCAGCTTACAGTCATACAGCTGTCTTTAAGGTCTATAGTTTTAGTTGTAATGAATCCCAGAGTGTTAAAGCATAATCTAGTTCTACAAGATGACTCATTTGCTGTATCGTCTAATCTGTATTTCAATTGCAGAATCTTCAGATCTTATCAATCTGCCTAGATTTCTTATAAAATCCTTGAGTAATGAGTATACATTTTAAGTGTATCCAATACAGATAATACGGTTGGAAGGTAAGTGAATACTTAAGAGTGGCAGCTGTACTTTAGATTCTGCCCCTCTCAAGTGTACTTATAGGACTGAACAAAATAGAAGTGTTTTCACAAAAGATATGCCTGGTGTTTGACATGTAAAAAGAACACAGAGCAGATCAGGCCTTTTAAAAAGCAATTTGGACACGGTACTGTACTTCATTCAAAAGGTAAGAAAGGTGGATTACAGTCCCTCTTTTAATGATTTATTTTTCTGTATTAGATATTAAACATCTGCAAGTGTGGGAGCTGGAACTCATGCCTTGTTGTCTGGAGAGTGCCCTAATAACTAGGCTACAGTCACACATGCTTATGCTCTTTTTAGCTGGTGGTTATATTTTTGCTCTGCATAATGAAAAAAAACTTGAAGAGAAAGAATTCTAAGGAAACATTAGCATGGAAGGCAATAATGAGAATAAGATCAAAACAGTAAGTATTTGAAAAATCTAGTTTTGTGTTTTGAACAATTTCCTAGAAATTAGTAAATTCAGCTTTGCAAACTTCTAGGAAAGAGCAGGTGGACCCCATAATCCACATCATGGAGGAACTAATGTGGAGGGGACTCAGCAGTGCCGCCACATAGTGGGAAAATGATGCTGTTCAAACAAAAGATTTTTAAGATGATGGAGAGGCTACTTGACAGTTTGGGAACTAGCTGCCAACAACCAGAAGGAGAGAAAGGATAAAATGTACTTTCCAGTGCTTGCAGTTAGCCTTTGAATGCCATTCACAGATGCTTAATCCTTCATGTACTGCATGGGAAGCCCATCTACTTCATGACTGGCTTCTGACCTTGCGCAGAAATAGGGCTTGTGCGGTTTCAGGGACTTAGTGAAATCGTGACACCGGCAGAAAGATACTGGAAGCCAAGAGGTTACTTTCTGAAACTGTTTTGAGCTGACTGCTAATTAGTGTTTTGTTTGATAGCCCTTTCATAGCTGGATGCGGCTGGATGAAAATAAACCACAAAGGGAACTCATTTTTGCTTATTATTTATTAATTTTTGCTTAGTTTTGTAGACACTTCTGAGATACTGCAGTAATCTTCTTAATTTGTAATATATTGTAAATTGATTTAGTAAGTTTATTCATTTGAATAGTCTTTTTTCATTATTTCCCATAAGTAATCATGACAACATGTTCATAATGTATTGGATCATATGATATTGAACTGTTTTGATCAATTTTTATTTTATTATAATATTAGATACCATTAAAGTTTGCTATAGAGGGTGAGATAAATTTTCCAGTGCCCTGAAGGTATTTTCCATGCCACAGAGAAGCACTGCCCTGAGATGACTTGTTTAGATGTATAAAATAAGGCCAATTCTCATGTCACATGAAAAATTAATGACTATAATTTATAAAATAAACAATAACAAATGTATAACTTTTCTCACTTTCCCTATTATATATATAGTGATAAGTTGATTATGGTACATATGGTCTCAATTTTTGTGTACAGTCATCAGACTCAGCTTTGTCCTGAATTTGTATCAGGTCAAGACTGAAGTATGCACCTACTGCATGATGCCTTCCAGACGCGGGAAACAAAGGTGTGTAGGGGATATAGGGGCAACCGATTCTCTTTCCTATCTGGAGTATCTAAAGGGCAAAGGGCCAGGGATATCAATTTATTTTAGAAAGCAATTTTTGATTATCTTAAGCAGAAGTACTTTTAGCCAGCAGTAATTTTTTTAGTGAGAAACCTGGCCCTTCCAGAAAGGAAAAATCCAGTCTTTGCTTCTCTTCTAGTCCTCCATAGGCTTAATCAGTTTTCAAGACATCTCTTTTCTTCACACTTTGAAAAAATGGTGTTTTGGCAGTATCCACTTTAGCTACTGTCTGGCTTAAGATTTCAAGCAGTTAAAAATGTCTCACAATCTGTGCTTTAAAGCAAAGAAAAATTGCTTTTACCTATAAGCTAATCTCCTAATCGTGCTTTAGTGTTGGAGGAGGTATGTTTTTTCAATTCAACTCCACCAATATAATATGCTTCAGAAAAAGCTTGCTTTTGCCTTGACTAGGATCTTAGGACATGTTAATGCTAGCTCTCTGACAGGATCTAACAATAACACTTCTGAGCAAAGCAGTTCCACTCTGCAGGATAGACTCTTATCATCTCGAACGTGTGATCAACCATGACTCCAGAATTTCAATGAGGAAACAGACTTTCACAGAGCTATGTGAGGGGCTAGCCTTGGCTGTACGGTATGAAAATCTTCAGTTAAAGAGCCTGTGCTTGTGCAAAAATGGGTCATTCTCTTCAATTGCTTTGCAGCGTTGGTGTTACTACAGCCAGCTGCAGCAGAAGGTTTGCAATATGACTCTTTAGGTGGTTTATTCATAGTCACTGACATTAGGCATATTCTTTGAACTACAGCTTGCTTTCACAAAATGAGGGCTCTCGAACTGTGTTGGAGTTGCTGGCAACAGAGGTATTTACAGTTTTCCCCTCTCAAATAGAAAGCATGTCTCCACGTATTTGGGATAGTTCTTACTGCTACTACAATAGTTGGCAGATGGAAAACTTTTTGAATATGAATATAGTAAATAGGATATGAATAATTCAGGCCTGCAACACTCAATGAAAGGATAAAGAGAAATAGAAATAGAAGATGGGACCCAGGGCAGTGGCTTTTGCTAGACTTAAAAAGACACAGCAAACCTATCAATATTGTTTTAAGCATGCAAGGAACATGAGGGCCCCTGTGTATGCTTATGTCTTGGTAGCATGTTCAATGTTACCGAACGGAAAAATAAAAACAGAATTCAAAATAGAGCTTAACCAGGGAAGCAATTTTTAAGTTATATTGTACATAACTTAGACCTGAAAGTACACAGACTGCCCTCAAAAGAATGGATTGCTAAAATTTCAAATGAGTGCAATTTTGGACCTAAACTACTGACCTTTTTTTGTTTGGCATCTGATCATTTTAACTATAAACCTCTATTTGTCTATTTTGACTGAATGAAGTACCAGATAATTACCCCTTTTTTTTTACTGTCTCTTTTATTGAATTGTTTTTATATGATCCTACAATGCTTTAATTTGGTATAAATATAGTTATTCAATTCTTCGTGATTCTGGGCATCAACTGGATATAGTAATTCACTAAACTAATAGAATCTGGGGAAGTCAGAAGAATAGCATAGTCAAACCAATGACTTCTTAAATTAAAACATTTTCTTTTTAAATATAAAGCATAGAACAGAAAAGAAAGGAAAACAACAACAAAAGCAAAAACCATTAGGGACAGAAAGGAAGGTCCACAAAAGCAGGATGACACTGTCTGCTAGGCTGCCATGTATTTTTTTTCCCCTAGTATGATTAGCCGTATAGATGGAGAGTATAGGTAAGGTCTATTTTCTGCACCCCACACTGATTCCTCTCAAACCTTGTATTTGCCTATTACTTCTCCCAAAGCTGAATTCCAGCAGCCTTTAGCAGGAATAAGCACAATGTAAAGGAACATGGTACATGTGAATGTTCTGCATGGAGCTGTAGCAAACTGACATGAGGGCCAGCTCATTTCCTCTTACCATTCACACGTCTCTGGACCTTGGGTCTTGAATGATAATTGCGGACAACTTACCTGAGCCAATAATGTTGCACCCAAGGCAATGGAACAGCATCAGAAATGTCAAATTTGGGTGTGAGTGAGAAACTGAGGCTGATGGGGGTGGGGGAATAATGAGGGTCAATGTTTTTATTTGGGACGAGGCAATGGTGGAGAAAAGGAGGAAATGGAGCAAAGACAAGAGTGGAGAAATAAAGAGCTATGGGGGTACGAGGTGCGGGCAGGGTGTCCTCTAGTGCCGGTCCATATGCTGGTCTGCCTGCATCTCATCACCACCTCCGAGCCTGTCCTGAACCTTGTCTTATCACAAAATCCTATTTTCTAGTTAATTTTTGTGCAAACATGTTCTTTGCTCTGCACGTGGGCAAAGTCTCTGTGTCAGTAACCAGAGAAGGACCTGTGGGATGTGGAGTCCACAGGGCCAGTGCCATCACCTGGGGAGGTGGGAGGTAGCGAGTTTTCCTAGCAAACCTCAGTGCTGTTTGTTGTTTGCTAGCAAATGTTGAGCTATCGAGTTGCAGCTGGAGACCCCTGAGGTCAGAGGCAGCCCTGGGGAGGAGGCCCAACTCCATGCATGGATGTGGTGGATCTTCAGGGGAGCCGTGAGAGAGGTGTGGCGGTACGTCGGGAGGTGGGGACATTTGCACTCGTGCCCATCAGGCGTGCCCAGCACAAGGAGAAGCACCCAGGGCTCTCCATGCCCACAGCGAGGGGGCAGCTGGAGGGTTTGGCGGCACCAGCACAGTCAAGGCTCTGTCCAGTCAGTGCTTGGTGGGCTACGAGGCAGCAGCTGGAATGAGCCTTCCCACTGGAAAAGCCACCAGGATCAAAGCAGGAGGAGTACAGTGAAATCTGAGCTCCAGGGTGGATCAAACTTTGGGAAAATGTCTTCTCCTAGCCAGTCCCCCCAGACTGCTTGACGAATGGCCCCTCTTCCTCTGCTGAAGATGCTGCTGGGAGCAGTCCTCTGCCCTTGCCCTACAGGCCCTCAAGGAAGAAGTTTTGCTTTCAATGCTCAGTGCTTTTGAGGAAAACACAGGGATTTAACCTAATATTCCTAATGATATGTATCCTAATGGTAAAGTTTTATACTAATGTTAATGTCTTTCAAGGTTTCTTCCAGTGTTTCTACTTCCAGTGTTTCTACTGGGCACATCTAAGTTTCTGTCAAATGGGTGCATAGTTGTATGTGGCCAGATGCTAGGCTTTATACGGTAAAATATCCACATCTCATATATATATATGTACACACACACATACATACATACACATGTTTTGGTCAAATGATTCATGAAAACTGTATTATCCACCAAAAGAGAGTCTCTGTCTTACCTGCTTAGGTAAGATATTTACCCTCTCTTGAAGATTAACTGCCAATACATTATCTGGTAAAGCTTACCGTTACCTAAATACCTACCTAAGTACCCAGTTCATTAATAAACCTCCTTCCTCCTCCTTCCATAACCCCATCTTCCTATTTAACTTTTATTTTAATTAATTAGGGAAATCCCTGTTAATGGAAGAAAAAGGTATAAACACCAATGAATTGGGAAAGATGCAAAGATACATTGCTATTACACATTCAACATCTAGCATTTCCTTCCACTCAGCTAAACACGTTATTTACAAATTTCTCTGAATTCAGATTTATGCAAGAAGATAAAAGGTAAGTTTATTCAGTAGAAGACAGACAGCACTGTAGAGACTAAATATAAGAACTCCAGTTATTCCATTAATAAAAAAGAAAACAAAGTAGCACTTTGTTATTCTTCAAAGAGTTAAAAGAGATATGAAACAATTTTTTGTTTGTTTCTTTTTGTAAAAGTCACTAGCCAAGATGACTTACAGCTATGCTACCAGTCATCTAATACATAAATTTAAAGGTATGTAAGCGGAAAGTGGGTGGATAGGAAGGAAATTTTACTGGGTTACTTGAAAAACAAATACCTTAAATGACCAATCTGAAACAGTCTTATGAAGTAACATTTTCTTTTGGCAAAGGTTTAAACTCCCACAGGAAAGTGTCTGAATAAGGCTGCTCCCCAGAAAAGCCTGCTTCTTTTCCTATGACAGAAAAATACTCTTCCTCTTTCAGCTTTAAAGACCACTATAAAACTAGACCTTAAACTAGAGTCAGTGTGAAGGCAATACCGGTGGACAGAAAGATATCAGTTGCAACAGACTGGAAACATCTGCTGCAGTGTCCTTGTGCCTGATTCAAAGTTCATTACCCATGATAACACTTATATTAAAGCCAATAGACGTTTGGATGAGGAAGCCAAAACGGCAAAAAAAAAAAAAAAAAAAAAAAAAAACAGTAATTTTAATATTATAAAGAAAGCATACATGGCAATTTTTGTTTGTTTGTTTTGTTTTTAGTAGACTTAATTGGAAAATTTCTGGAACCGTTAAAGGATGCTATTAACATTGTAATATTATTGGCACTTCTAGTGTGCACAGATCTTTTGATGTTATGGCCGATCTGTTTGGGTAAATTAGTCCAAAGTTGCTCAATAGTTGTCCATTACGTGTTTACAAAAATAAATGTTTTATGATATTGTCATGAGCAAGTAATTTTTAAAACACAGTCTACAAGGATGAAAAAATAAATTGCAAATACAGGAGCAGATAAAAGTAGTTTTGCATAATTCATAAAATTATATTATATTTTAAAGCCATTTTCTCAAATTCCTCAAGCTCTCTATTTTTATATGCCTAAAAAGCAGATGTAATTATATATTAGTTACTGTGACTGACATCTGCATCATTTAGACTTATCATTATCATCAACTTCTCTTGTGACTGCTGTTGATTTCCCATAAATATAAGGTACGTTCAATTTTTACATGTGCATAGTTATTATTACAAATATTTTAGACATTTGTAAGTTTTAATTGCACTTGAGATGGAAAAGTACAAAATTACAAACCTACAAAATTAAGGTTAGAAGACAATATTATTGTTTGTTCACTACATAAAAATATTAATACCAGTTTAAATGGGACAGTGCTTAAACATACATAACTGTGGTAAAATGTGTCCTTAATTTTCATCCTTCTGAATTTATATAATCATGGAGCTCATAGTGCTGTGGAATGACTTACTTGGAAAATTAAATAATGGTAAGATGAGATTGCACTTAATGCACTATTCCAAAAAAGATTGACTTATCATCCATTTGCTCCACAGGCGAACTGAGCTTTGCAATAGTTGAGGCTAATACAGCACAGCTCCCAAAATAAGGCAAATCCATTTGGTCTGGCACAAATAGCAAATAAACTCCATTATTACGAGCAGATTTAACAACATTTGCCGAGCTTTTAACTTTTTCATTCTTACTATTAAGGGTGCTGGTCAGAAACTGAAAACATTTTTTCCACAAACTTCCTAAATGTTTTTTGCCTTTTAGAATTTCATCTCCTCTGAAGTTTCCTGACCTTCTCTGTTTATTATGCACATCCCTTAGAGACCTGTTACCTAAGAACTGGGTAGTAGTGCTGGTTCTTAGTGCTGCTAAGTAGTGAAGAGTTCTCCAAAAAGAAACTGCTGGGAGCATTAAATAACTTTGAAGAAAAAAGGGAAAAACTTGCTAAAAGTTTTGAAACGACTTGTGACCTGAAAGCTAAAATATTTGGATTCACACTGATTTTTCTAGCCTTCAAATCCTGTGGGAGAGAATGCTATTCAAAAAAAATACTGAGCCTCTTGGCTTTTGTCAGCTCCCTTGTTCCTTCTGTATATAACAAAGAGGATGACAACCTTCCCCACACACTTTTAAATAGTTAGAAAGAGAATACTTATTTAATTTAAAAAAATATATAAATGAAGACTGCAGGCTTAAGCCAGGACTAAACTGGCAAGAATAATATTAAATAGGTAGCTGGTATGCTATGATATGGTCAGTCTAATGTACTGTTTAGGTGGATTGTCATATATTGAACAATTTGTAGTTCTTTTCTTTGGTAATTATGCATGTCAAAGCACGTACAGCACATAGGTAGTTCAGTGTTCTGAAACAAACACATATTGCAACATGTTTGAATTCAGCTGTTTTAAGGCATTGACTTATTTACTATATTGACTTATAGTAATTCGAATTACTATATTGGCATGATTACTGGAAAGCAAAACTTGCTTGGTGAAACTTATGGTAACATTTCTTCATTGCTACTTTACTCCACGATTTTCTGCTAGAACTGCATCTTTGAAAACTGTCATGAGCTAAGGTAAATATGAAAGCACATGCCCATCACACCTCAGATTTATGAAGTTGTCAAATTATTTTGGTACAGGTCCACTTGCCTTCTCCAACTACTGAGCTTAGTTCAGTAATATTTCCTGAGCAGCATGTTGTCAAGCTCTCACAAACTGTAATGGACAAACATGAAATTCTCTGTAGCTCTGAGGAAGTCGATTTTTGAAATAAGTTTGGCTTGTGCAAGATAATGCTCGGAGTGGTCTAAGCATATTTTATGAGTTGAAGTGCTCTTATCTAGAAAGAGAGGCTGGGAATATAAAAGCACTTTGATAGAGGATTTAGTCCTTAAAGGAAACTAAGTCACAGAGTTTTTTATTCTATAAATATATGTAGATTTGCCATTAAGATATGCTTGGTTTCGTTGAAATAATTTTGTTGAAATTGTTGAAATTGTGAAATAATTTGTAACATTTTTGTCGTGGCTTACAATTTTAAAATACTATCTTGATCTTCAAGAGAATTATCTTTATTTTGTTACATATCTTCTTTTTTATCCTGCTAAGACCCTTAAGATCTTTCAGTAATCCTTTCAGAAAATATTTTCCCTATAATCAAGTAAGACGTAAAATTATGTGATATATTATTTCTGTGCTTTGGGGTTTTTCTTTTTTTGTTTGTTTGTTTTAAACAGACATATTTAAATAAAAATATACCCTCGCAAAAGAAGAAGTCAGGAGACATTACTGAACTCTTTATGATCTTTTAATCTTGTGAAATGTCTTGAAACTTTTTTAAGGAAGTTTACTTTTTTTCCAGTCATTGCTAATTTGTGTGAATTCTAATGCTACATATCTGTTTTTCAGTTTGCCAGATGGATACCAGCCACAGATGGCTAATTTGTCTGGAGTTTTATTTGAGTACTTCTATATTTCTGATAAGAAAATGGAAATAGGCTGAATTCTATAAAACTGTATGTTGTAAATCACAGAGGTATAAATAGGTGTGTTTTAAATCATATACTGGATTTGCTCCATTTCATTTTTCACAACATTGCAATAGACTAGCTGAAGTTTTACTAAAGTATAATTTTTTCTTGTTGCTTGGGTATAGGTTTTAAATACCTAATCAATAAACTAAATGAGCTAAGAAGGTTGTCTCCATTGAATCCTTCTTAATGAAACAAAGTTAACAAAATCAAGTTGCTAAATAATCAATTGAAGATAAATATTCTCTGAACAAAAATTAAACTAAAACAAGACAAACCGGAGAAAAAGCTACAAATGCACTACAAATAATAAAATTATATTATATTATTAGCTTTCTTGTATAAACAGCTACTAGTCTCCCTCAGCTGATGCACTGTTGTTTCTGTTTGTTTTATTCAGCTGATGAAATTTCACTTCCTAAATAAAATGATAAAGGTAGCTTGTTACATCCCTTGATGTTTTCTCATATATAATTTTATTTTAATATTTTTAGCTTTTATTCATTGTATGCTCTAAACAGTTCTCTTCTCACTTGAGCATAATATTTTCCCCAGGTATTTGTAGATTTGCTTGTATCTCACATAAACTATATATATATATTTTTTTTTTCTCAAATGAATTCCATCATTTTTATTTTGAATATAGTCTGTTTTTCTACCTTTATGTGGCTGCATTAATTTTATCATGAATATCCCATACATTTTTTTGAACAGTTGTTGTTCTGATCCATCATCTGTTATACAATGGCAAATTCTTCTAGCCTCTTTATTGTCATACATTACCGAAATCTGTTGGAATTCATCTGTGCTAATGTTGTTATGCACCAGATATTTAACTCTAATCTGTTACTGGCTTCATATTCAGTGGAAAGAAATCAGATCCTGCACAGGGTGACTCATCTTGTCTGAAGATGACGACCTGCAGGTCAGATGAATAATCTGCTGGAAGAGCCTATTCATCGCACTGATTGCAAGGGATGTCTGTGGTGACTGCAGTAGAGATAGACATCTGATTTTGTGTGCCTAAATTTAGATGAGAAGATTGCAAAATTCTGTATCTTATTGTGATGAAAAGCTACCACTCAAATATAAGCCAAATGATTAGCCCAGGAAGAGTCCTAGAAGTCTGGAAACTATAACTCAATTATTCCAAATCATGTGTCTTCTTTTTGCGTACCTTCATCATACCTTACCTCATTTTTTTACCATCTTTGTACCCTTTTTTTTAAAAAAAACTACTATTAGCTATTTAGGAACGATAATTACTTACAAACATGTCCATGAGATTCTCTGATTTAACAATGCAGGCATAATAAGTTTGTGTTCCAGAACTTCCGGTTAATAGAATAATGGTATCCTGACATTATTTTGCTTCCTACCAAGACGATTCTTACCATCTCTTTAAGCTCTCTGGAATTCCTTGGTACTCTCTGAATACAGAGAAGGATTTGAACTTTTTACAAAGAAACTGTTGTCTCTACCTGTTCTGAGGATCTTGAAATCTAGAAACAACAAACAAGAACATTTGAGATGATACAATTTTTATCTGAACATATTTTATATGATTCATAGATTAAAGACTAACCTGTATGATTCATCTCTATTTAAGTCTATCAGTGTTTATTCAGTTGTATTAGTGGAGAGATCCTAAATTTATCGATATCAGGATGTTTCCACTGAGTTCAATCCGCTCTGGGTTGGATAAAATACCTGAACCTTAATCTGTGCACAGTGACTATTCAGAAGGTGATCTACAGTGATTTGTGTATTTGCTGAAGTGCATGTCCTTTCTGGGCTGTTGGTTCAAACGTTCTCATTGTGGAATCACGTTTTGTGCTGAGAGCTTGCGTGTATCCAGGTCTCCAGCTGCCAGGCTGGACCTTGGAATCCCAGGACTGGGATTCCCAGACAAGGGAGCCATGGCCAGACAGCATCCAGGTGCAGGCATTATCCCAAGAAAGATAGAGTCATACTGAAGAAAGGGAAGTGGGGACATTCCATCTTCCTTATGCATTCCATATGCATTGCTGTTTCCTTATTCCAAATATTGTGAACAATAGTTCCAGTTCAAGGACAGGATATGGTTAGCATAGCTGATGAAACTCCCTAGGCCTTTTACTCTGACCCATAGTCAGTTCAGGAGCTCATGTAATCTCTGCCCCTAGCTAAAATGAGTGAAAAGGAAGAAATTTGAAAGCAGATGGACTTTCCCAAACTGAAAACTCTTAACTAATCTCTGGTGTATGAGGGGCTAGGTGTGCTCATACACACATAGATAAATACACTCATCTAACTTTTCATCATGACTAATGCGCTGTTTCTAAAGGGTAACTGATCATCAGTGCACGCACACTGCCCATTCATTCTACTGTATATTCCCAGTGGACCCCATAATTTTAAAAACATGTTTTTGGAAAGTTTGGAGATTTTCCTCCAATAGCATGCTTCTACTGCCTCTTTACTTCACTGCTACATGATAGTACAGGGGAGATATATTCGGCTGGTAGTGAAAAAAACACATAATGATTGCTACCTGTCTGTCTTCAGATAAGCTATAATCTTGTACGCTGTGATCTGCTTCATTATCAGACTTAGTAATAAAATATAGTAGAGATAAACTTTAATTTGGCTTGTCACTTCAAACTAAAAAGTTGTAAAATGTGTCTTTGGTTTTTAGTAGCTATGAAAAAAGATTCAATCTCCAGCTAGCAATGAAGCTGTGCTTGATGTCATTAGAGGTCTATATTTCCTGTCTGACAGATTTTAATGATTTTTTTTTTAATGAGGTCTGAGGTAAAATTTAGAAAAGCATCTCAATGGCTTTGCAGCCTAAGTATCATTGAAAGTCAATTTAACTTTATAACTTTTGAAAATGGAACTGACAGAAAACTTGTCTCTGTCTGCTTTCCTGAAGAAAAGATACACACAGAAACCTGTTCTGCACTCCCTTGGCCAGAAAAACGTGTTCGATGGACGTAGCCCTTCCCACTGCTCCATAAGCACGGAAGTGTTTGCACCAAGGCTCCCCACATGCTGGGTGAGTGCAACGACACAGAGCGACACCGCCTTATAGCACTCTGGAGGGAAAGCCCATCGAGATTCTTTATTTTCATGTACTTGAGAACACAGCATGTCCTAAAGGCTGCCAGATGTGTTTCAGTGTGAGGATGGCTCAGTTCAGCCTCAGAGATGTTCTCCAAGAAACTACTTCTTAGCAGCCTTTTCTGTTTGGGCAGTGAGGGGACCAGCCTGACATGTTATGGGGAGGACACGAGGACGTCGGGGATTCTCCAGTGAGACAGTCCTGAGTTGCGCAGCAAGGGGCATTTCTTGCTAAGTACTGTTAATAAAATACCATAGTTCTGTGCTTGTCATTGTTTTATTTGTTGCTTTTTTTTTCAATGACTCGTGTCTTCCCTACATCCCCACAAACAATTCACAATAAAAGCTGATTGCCAATTAAATCAGCCACTTCCGTGACCAGAGGCTCATCAGCTGCTTGTGAAGCCTTTCACGTGCCCTGCAGCCAGACTGTTCTCCCGTTCTCAGCGGGGAGCACAGTCCTCACACACTTCTCTTTTTTCCCGGAAATACTACAGCTTGGCAGCGCGGAGGTTTACATGCATTCTCTGTGTATCACACTAACCATCTTTTCTTTTATTAGGGGGAAAAAAAAAAAAAGCTAAATCCGTGTGCCGTTTGGCTCCGCCCCCGGGTATAGCCCCGCCCCCTGGATAGCCCCGCCCCCGCTCGCCGCAGCTCCAGCACCACGGAGAGCGCCCTCGCGCGCGCCCGCCCTCCCGCCCCGCCG
>VZSV01000258.1:714837-753723 GCA_013398735.1 Nothocercus julius | reverse complement strand
GGTGCTGCGCAGGGCGCACGGTGTCCGCGGGCGCGCGGGTGGAGGGCGCGAGCGCCGCGCTCCAGCCTGCCCTTCCTCACGTAGCGTCTCAGCTTTCTCATTTCGGCCAAACTCTTTTTTTTTTAAGTGCCGGGGAGTCCTTTAAAAGTTCATGATTTGGTGCCCCGCGCGGCCGCGTCACGCAGGCCTCGCGGCGCCTGGGGCTTCGTGTGAGTGCCCTCAGTGAAGTTACCTCCGAGGGCCCTCCGCGGTCTTTGCTGCCATCGCTTCTTTATCTGGATCTTCATGTCCAAAAGGAGGAATAAAGAGGGATTCACGAATCAAGGCGAGTGGCCAAACCCTTTAACGATACTGAAAGTTGCATGGTTAGACAATGCCACCAATTCCCCTTACCCCTTGTTCAGGGAGGAGCGAGTGATTCCCAAAGTTCGTTAACAACTCAAGGAAAATCAGCCGTTCGAAGCTCACTCTGCTGGCGGGAATTGCCTCTCCCTCGCTCAGAAGTCTGTGCGTGGCCTTTCCGACCCCTGTGGCTTGCGGGACTGTGAGTGAAGGTGCCGCGCCGGGGCCCCCTGGGCCGCCCGCGAGTTCGGCGTGACCGATGTCCCTTCGCCGGGGCCGTCCCGCTGCTGGGGCTGCCACTGCTCCGCCTGCCACGGTTGTTTTTCTGTTGGGGACTTGGCCACACTTCGATTTATCCAAGGGGCGTATTTTTGCGCCTTGCAGTTTGATCCGTTCCCAGCAGGGGGAGGTATCTACTGAGAGTGCCCGTGTGCGGGAGAGGAGGAAATGCGTGCGGCGAATAGTGCGTGTGAAGTAAAGTTAGACAAGGGAAAAAAAGGGAGGGGGGGAGGTGACAACACAGGTGTTTCAGAGTTTCAGGTTCATGCAAAATTTGCGTTTTCAAGAGCTTGTGAGGCTGCACAAGTGATTAGTATGCTCATTCATCCCTGGTATAACTGGGACTAAGTATGTGGATTTCTAGCAGAAGCTGAAGGTGAGTTGTCTGTGGAAGCTGTAGGGAATGCTAATGTCACATTCACACCACATACCTGGCATTATCCTTCAAAACACCATCTGTCAAGCTTTCTAGAGATTCATTTTGGAGTCTAGCATATGATGACTATTGAGACAGTTTCATCAAAGTAAGAGGGAGACCAGTTAAGGAAACGGGAATGAAGGCAGCAATTGCTCCTGGGTATTCAGGGAAGGAAAATGTGTAAAACAGGCAGAAACAGGGGGGATGCCAGAAGAACGTGGGGCAATAGTACAATCTCAGTAATAATACATTGCTAGAATGTGTTGGTGTTACAGCACTGCTTACAGATGTCCCTTTTTTTTTGAGAAATAATACATGAATAGCTGCATACATAACAATAGCAGGCAGGTGTTGTTTGTCGGTTGTGTGAATTTTTGATTGCCAAGAGACTTAATATAAAATGTGTCAGTTCTGGTGTAGGTTCTTTTTTGCTTCAGAGTGGAGAGCCTCCAGCTCTGACTTGAGTGCTGTGGTGCTGTGATTTTTTCATGTCACTTGCTAGGACCTCAGGTTGAGGAAAGACATCTTCCCATGTGAAACCACAGGTGGAAGCATTCCAGAAATATGCTTTCAATTCGATAGCTCTGTGTTTTTTCCTTTCTTTTCTTTTCTTTTTTTTTTTTTTTTTTTAAGGTTTACTTGGATTTACTTTTAGAAGTATTTATTTTTAAAAAATTTTAAAATAAAACTCTGCCCTTTCCTTCCCGGAGATATGTATTTCATGTTTAGATGTGCTTAATTTTTTAAGTTGTGTATGATGCAGAGGAAGCTACAGACCACTGCACCTTTCTGATAGTTCATAACTTCTGTTTTGTAACAGCATTATTTTTATAAACCAAAATGTCAGCTATTTGTCCCAAACAATATATAAGCAATTAAATGTTCCGTGTGTGTGACTCTGAAATACCTTACATTTTATATTCTAAGCCAGCTGTCGGTGTTTTCTAGTAGAAGTCTAAAGGAAGGACCCTTTGGAAAAAGAGCCAGCCAAAGTAACAGCATCTCTCCCTATGGAAATACCAGCATTACTTGGGTAATGAGGTAGCTAATTTCTCTATTTAGTGACAGTCCAAATGACCTCCTGATTTCAGCTGGCGTGTGGAAGGCAGTGAGAATCAGGCCTGGTACTTGGCTATCGAGTTAAGCCCCAGGTCTGTGGATGATTAGTGCGTCTTACCCAGAGCTTGCTGAGGCTCTGGGCACCTCAGTTAGACTCCTTGGCCTCACTCTGATAACAATCCTAGCAGGACAGGACATAATCACTGGAAAGGTGTCTAATTGTTTAGCCTCTGCTCTCTACCTGGAAGATGTTTCTTGCAAGCCTGGTATATTTATTCTAGCTAGTCTGAGAACTAATATAATGCAATTTCATTTTGCCCTATGTGCAGGACTTCAGGTGATATGTTGGTTTATATCTGTTTTTTTTTTTTTTTTTTTATTTCTTGGACTCGTGGAGAGTCATTTGGTTTTCCTAAAGCAAGGTGAATTTGTCTCGTAACTATATTTTTGTATTAAATAATCTGGGGCAAAAAGAAGGGCACTATAGGCAAATTACTTGTCTTGGTGATGTAGAATATGGAGCCCAACATGTGAGAGGCTATTGATCAAGCCTGTGACCTGCCAGTGATGCTTCTGTATTTTTATTTATTCTTCTATAACTGGATGTGAAAAGAGAGATTTTATTAGTTTATTCTGTCTAAACAAGCATTTAGGCTAAAATAAGATAAATACAAAATGTTAATGTAAACTCATTCATTAATATTAATCTGTAAGCAGTCACTTTTCTGCTTATTGTGTTTCTTTTTCCTAATCTTTACATCAAGTGAGAAGAAATCTGTGTTTGCAAAATTGTTTGTATTAATCATCGTTTATTTTGTCCCAGGAAATGCACTGTAAACTGCTGGAAGGACTCAGGAAACCTGCAAATCTTTAAAGCATATATTTTAGAAATTTGGGGTTGATTAGAATCTAGATTTTTATGTCTCATCTTCAATAGGATCGTATTCAATAAAAAGGAGTAATACCAGTGCAAACTCTAGATGAGTGCAACCTATTCACTATTTCTACAAAGAGCAATGTCCTAGACATTACAGACTGGCTGGCTGAAATTTTGGGGAATCTTTTATCCCCATTAGTGGACTATTAGGTAGTCCTTATACAAATAAGTTCATGGAGCTAATATATTTGGAATAATGATATAAGGAAAAGGATACTCTAGAATGTACTGCTAATCTTAGGACTGAGTGTATGAATTCTATTCTCTACGTATTTTTAAAGGCAAGCTTTTTTTTTTTTATTGTGGTATAACAACACAGTGTGTTTTCAGTCCTAGGAAATGCTTTTGTCTTGCAGAATATAACATGGATGAATCCCTGTGATTTGGGGGAGATAATTGATGTTAGGGTAAACAAAACAGGATAAAACCTCAGAAGAATGATTGAAGTAAAGCAGCCCTGTTAAGTGTTTATACTGATCTATCAAAGTTTTTAGTCATAAGGGTTGAAATCGCTTGAGGGGGCAAAAAAGAATTGATTTAAAAAAAACAGCAACAAAAAAAAAAAAATTAAATTCTTCCTCTCAGAGCTGTGAATTAGTTTAGGACCATTTGATCTGCCTTCGTGGAAAACCTGTAAACTGTAACAGTAAATTCTTCTACAAAAGAGGGGGCAACATAAATGCAGTAACTGAAGGTAGGTTCTGACACTTCTCACACAAAATAGTGCTTCATTGTTGATATAGTGCTATTTGAATCAGCTGGGCTGCTTAAAGAGCGGTTCAGTGTGAGAAACAGAATTCAGCCACAGCTGTTAAAAGGAAGATCAGAAGCACTTCATAAGACTTATTTGGGTAGCTGGAGCCTCACTGGCACTGCACAGTACACTGTCTTTTTAGGTATGTGAATGTTTTCCTTGGAAGAAGAGATTATTTGTTGTGGGAATTATTATAGTATTGTTTAAAAAAATATTCCGAATCTCTTTAGTGTATTAATTCAGGGAACTCTTACAACAGTGTTTCTCCTCCTTTTGCCTCAAAGTAGACATTTTTAAACTTAAGGATTTGGGAAATTGGCAATACTAGCTGCTAGTGCCAAGAGGGAACAGCTGGATGGAAAATCTCTTGTCTCTGGTAACTTGTCAGGCACTTACGACCTGTTCGGCATCGAGTGGCCATTTGTAGCCAGGAGGTGGCATGATTGGCTTCCACATGCCAAGCCTGGACCTCGGATCCCTGCGCCTTCGGGGCAAGGGCAGCCTTGCCCTGCAGACCATCCTGTGGATGGGATGTGTTCATTTCTCCTTAAACTAAAATGCAGGCAACGTATCCTGGGTGACTGGATTCGCTGTGAGTTACTAGGGTATTTGTTACTCCCAAAAATCTGATACTGGCTGTTGTGCCCGGTGCATAATACTCCTGAGGAGAGCTCAAATATACATATAAAGAGTAATATGCCTGACAAGCAATGCTAGAACTAGTGTAAAGAGGTGCCTTGGTGATGTCTGGGGATACGTGCTGCAGGCTTAAAGTATAAGATGTGTTGAGTCCTACACTTGAATGCATAAATATAGCTGTTGTTGGGTAGTTCACGTCCAGTCTTTATTAAAATTGAAATGCATCGTGCTTTGCTCTGCTCTGCAGCTGTATCTCAGCCTGGAAGTACTGCACAGATGAAACAAGAGTTTTCCTGACCTGCAGAATCACTGCACCTATCCTGCATCTATTAGCCATGTCCAGGCTAATAGTATCTTTCTAAAAGCAGTCGATTTTTAACTGTTACCCAGAAATGTCTTTCCCTCATATCCAGTAGTTGGTGGGAGAAAAATCTATTTAGACTCAAAATATCAATTTAAATTCCTGTTGAGGAAAGGACAATTAAAAAAGTGTTTCCTCAGGAAGTGGAGATGTTGTACAAAAGATAGGCTGTTTTGCAGGCTGATCCTACCAAAGCAGTAGGAAGGCACGAATTCATCTGCTCTTCCTTCTTTTTTCCCCGCTCTTTGGACTGTGGCTGTACCACAGAGTTAGACTTGTCAATACTCCATGCCAGAATAAGTTTAGGCAGGCTTAAAATAAAGTGGGTAAAGCTGAGAACATTAATAATTTCTTGAGATGCCTCTGGCTGTAAAAACACATACGGTCTTCGTGGTTGGACCAAACAACCTTGACATGTGGGTAAATGTCTGAGCATAGAGGCTTGATTTGTTTCTTACTGGTATTATATACCCTGTTGAATACGTTCAAAACCTATCTGTAAGAAGACCGTAATGCTGAATTTCACTCTAATTTGAACTCTCTAAATGAAAATAGCTTTATAAGAAATGTATGTTAATCTCTATTACTTTTTAAAAGAAATTACTCTTTTAAAATTTCCAGGCAAAATTAATCCTGCTTATTACAGTCCTCTGTAAACCCTGTCTGATTTTAATTGGAATCCTGCTGGAACTGAGTACAACTATTTCCTTATCCCGAATAGAAGTATTTACTGGTGCTAATAAAAAACATGAAGAAAAATTATCAAAGAATTTTAGCAAATTAAAAAGTTGCCTTCCTAGAATAATATATGTTGCTTCCTGATTCCCAAAGTTTTCTTGTTGAAGTGGACTTTTTGGATTCAGCCCTGAAATTTTAGGGAAGAAAACTTGTAGTACAGCTAATAATGTAATAGTGAAAATCATCCCCCTTTAAGATAGAAAATTGTGAGGGTATTACATGGCTTCATGTAGCATAACCAGAGACACCTCTCATGGCTGCTGGCAGTGGACATTTCTCTTTGTTCCTGGGTTAGCAAATGGAAAGAATAGCTGGGCAGGTCACTGCTGCCCTTGAATTGCTCTGTGCCTGCTGAAGTGAAATCAGTATCAGCTTCTTGTTGTGAAGGTTGTGCCTAAAGACGGAAAGCTGCTGATTTATAAATTCCTCCTGGAAATCGATGTGGCCCTTGGATAAAAAAAATGATCCTTTATGATAGTCCATAAAAGACTGATACATAATTTGTGTTCCCTTTAGCTGTATTTTGGGACCTGGAAGAAGAGTCTGCTTTTGTCAGAGCAGATGCAGCTCGAATTTGCTGGTGAAGGCAGCAGTGTCTTCCGCACAAAAAAAAAAAAGGCAGATGCCAGAGCCACCAACTACATAGTCAATAACTTTGGAAGAGCAACACTGTGAATAAAAGGGGAGAAATGGTTTTCATAGGAAATGTGATTACTGGAAAAAGGAAACAAATCCCATCTTGGTGTAGTGCCCCAGCTAATCATCTCTGGTATTAAAATGTTAACATCCCTAAGTGTGCTGTTTGTGTATTTNGATATAAAATAAGGGTTGTGTGCATGTTTTTAAACATGGCCTTTTGGTTTCAAAATACCTATTTTCCCTTTCACCTCTCGTGGTACTTTCATGCTTCAGGCTTCTGGACAACTTTAAGAAAATTTGTTTTTGCCCTTTTCCTCTTTTTAAGATTGGTGGCGAGAACTTCTTGCTGTTTTCTGGGATTTGTGCCACTTACTCTCTGTGGTCAGAGAGTGAACTCTTTAGTGGGGGAGTGAGACTTTTTTTTTCTTTTTCTTTTTCTTCCTCCAATTCCTATGGCCGTGTTGTTTTGCTGCAGCAATAAAGCAGCCTCTCTGACTTACCAATTTGTAACTAAAACAAATTTCTACTGGCTCTGCTGAAGTGAGCAGCACCGAACTCTTCAATGACTTACTGAGTTTCCTGTTGAGGTTTGGAGGGTAAATTAAGGAGTGGTAAATGAAGGAAAATTCTAAGGGATTTTCTTCCCCTTTTCTTCAGATTTCTTTTTCTTAAGGAATGACCGAGTTAGTTTTGGCTATATTATGCTTGTTGTTTTGGTGTATGGAGAAGTTGTGGAACTGTCCAGAGACTTAGCTTTAGCTATGGGTTTGTAATTATTTTGTGCAGGAAAGCTGCCATTGTCAAAATTTTGTATTACTCGATGAGTCTTCTTCCTGATCCTGTACACTTCTATTCAGACACAAGATTTTTCTGTCTGCAGTAAATAAGCTACTGCACAGCGCTGTAATTTGTTTTAATTCAATAATTAAATTAGGTTAGGGATCCTCCAAATGATGTCTGTGTTGGTGGTGTTACTGAGATTGGTTAGTTTGTTCTTTGCTTGCTGCAAATTAGGTGCTCAGTATAAACACCAACAGATCAATTTGCAAAAGCCTAGGAGGAATATTTCAGTGATCAGTAAAGCAAAAGGGATCCCTAAGTGCTGAATGTGGCAAAAACGGTCCTTGTGTTGCATATTTTTGTGTTACTCTTATTTTTTTTTTCCAGAAGAATTAAGCTACTGGATAGCCTGGATATTGTTTTGAAATGTATGTGACAAAGGTGCCCACCCAGAACCAGCTTGTTACGCTGCAAGCCATCTGTTCAGTGTAGGACACTCTTGCTAAATACATGAATAATATCAAATATGTGTGGTGCTAAGAAATGATGGGAACAGAAGGCTTCACTTCACCATTGATACAAAGATTTTGAGATAATGTGTTTGTGTAAGTTGCCATTTGTACTGTCGCTTATGCAAGTGGGTTTTTTTTTGGTGTTGTAGAAGTGGAAGGAAATGTCTAATTACAGAAAGCAGAAGTGGACCAGTTTGAATTACCTGCAAAACGTGCTTAATGTGATTATGTAGCCATGCAAACACTAGAAAGGCCTGAATTAGGCGTAAAAATTAATTAGAAACTAACAGCAATGTTTGGTTGCTTCTTTCATTTCTTGAGATTCTGTTCCTTCTTCTTAAAGCCTTTAAAGATATTTAAAGATATAAATAATTTAAAAAAATTGGGGAAAAACAGTCAAGGAAGGAAAGAGAGGGAAAGGAAAAAGGGAGAATGAGGGAATATTGCAAGGTTATTAGAGAACATAATGGAGAAAGGGGTAGCAATACAGAAAAGAATATGGAGACGAAAACAAAAGAAAACAAAACAAAGATGGTAAATAAAAATATGAAAGATTAAGCATTCTCAGTTAAAAGGTCTATTTCAGTTAGCTTTAAGACGATGATGAAAGCCAGAAGCAGCCAACCTTTTAAAGTTTAAAAAGGACTTCTGGAAGCTTTCAATTAAACAACAACAACAGAAAGCTGTTGATAAGCATTTACAATTTTTTTGATTACTTATGAAAAAATGAGGATGCTCAGGTCTTTCTGAAGAGCTTCTGTGAACACTTATATTGTTCTGATACTGTTGTATCTCATGTGCTTAGGGACACTATAAGTGTCTGTGCTTATATATGTAAATCAAAGATTATGCATTAAACACAACAGTCTGTTTTGCAGAGATACTGCTAATTTTATGCTGGACAGCAACTGAGATTTTTACCTTGTAGTAACATTTATAATCTTCCAGAATCTTTTGGTCAGACAATGTAAACAGTTGCTCTATTTCCACTTTATACTTTAAAATATAATACTGTATTGTCAAACAACCTTTTATTTTAAATTCCTATAACATTTAATTCAATATACTAATTCTTAATGTTTTAATTGTATCGTTTGTTGCTTTTTCATTTAACAACACTTTTGAGCTTTGCATTGGAGTGATACGAGCTGTGTGTTGGGTAGTTTTTTTACATATTTATATCAGTAGTCTCCACCTTGCAAGTGAAAAGGATTGTTCAGATTCTGGCAGGGATTTCAGCACTGCTGTTCCAGCATGTTTGTTTCCACTGCCTTTCCCTAATATTTATGTCTGGCCCAAACTTCCTCTAAGCAGGAAGGTTGACTGGTGAACTTCCCACCCTCAGCAGCTTGCATTCTATCTTTTTCTTCTTTCCTGTCTCCAGAAGTTTGATAAAAAAGGAGAGAGACTATTTAATTTCTTTTTCCTCTTCTGGAGTCTTCCACAAGTTGACTTTAAAGCCAGCAGCTCCGCTGGGAAGAGATGTCACAGTGATGTTGAAATGGTACCAGTTATGATGAGGAAAAGAAGTTAAATGATTGACCGGTGTATTCCTAGGAAAGGGGAGGATCAGTTGAGAGGAGGGAACTCCAAGTAGGTGAAGGTAAGAACACAAGGAGAAGTGAGAATAAAAGTTAAATTGAATATTTCCTTTTTTAGTCTAAAAGGCCATAACACTATACTACGCACACTATACTAAACTTATAATACTCTATACTATACGTATCCATATTAGCAGGTAATTACTGAACAGGAATTTTTTTCTACCCAAGCAATTACTGTAGTTAATATAGGAATGAGAGAGGAGTGCATTATCTCATGGAAAATCTTCCCTTCCATCATTAATTTTTCATGCTTGTAGGCCATAACCTTCTGTCCATATCCCAGTAGGTAGATAAATCTATGTAAAAAATGCTAATATTGGTTTGAATGATTGAATATTGGAATGAAACAAAGAATATATTCTCAGGACGATGTGTATTTCAGCAATGTTGAGTATTCCAGAAGAAAATGCCTCGTGATGCCCTGTGTACCTCTGTACCAGAGAGGTAAACTTGAGGCATTTGAGTTTCCAAGCATTTTGACATAGTCCCCTGAATTAAAGATTAGTGCTCCTTGTAATGGAGACGTGATTCCAAATGCCAGCACAGCTACCACCACAGCCAGCACCAGCTGGTAACTTTGCAGAAGGGCTAAGGATGAGCAGATATTGAGCACTTTGCCCAGGCTTCCCTGGCTTGGGCAGGTCAGAGTACCAGTTAGAATATATTGCTGTGCTCTCTCCTCTCGTGTGCCTTTCTTTCCTTTCTCAAGGAAATGAGGATTTGGCATAGAGAGGTGGTGGTACGTGTTGTAGCCTTGTCCCAGTGTTGAGCAGGATCACAGCCAAGTGTAGGCAAGGGCTGGGAGTTTTATTTTAACATTATTTTCTGCTTAATTTGGGATACTGATTTGTGGTCCATCTCAAGACTTACTTCCCTGTGCATTACTTGAACAGAATCACTGAACTATGGCTTGCTATAAAACATCCGATGTTAGTAACAGTAGATTAACTGAAAAAAGGTTGATATGCAGGATCATGTTTGCATAGTAGCGTCTCATGAGGTTGTGTCAAGGAAGGAGAATAATCACGTAGGAAAACTACCAAGTTCTTGTAGCTTTTTTTGTTTGTTTTCAATTGACATAACCAAAATTTTGCCCAGGGACTCCAGAGAGTGATTGTGTGTTACTTTTATCTTTTCTTTCTCTACTAGGACAACAATAAGGGCTTTTTCCTTCAATTTGGCTTTATTTTTGACATATGCTACAAGTCTTAGTGGTTTCCTCAATATAAATATTAATTTGAAAAATTATGGAACATCTGTTGAAATTTACAATGAGCAAGTGCTGTTTGTGTAACCCTTTTAGCGTACTTTTTCTGAGAAATCACCATCTTGGAGACTTTAGCCAAAATTTTACCTTGTTGTGGCAGCTTTACCTTAAATTAATACAGTAACTGAAAATTATTCCTCCCAACCATCTTGTGATAAGCATTACTTCACTAACGCTGGCAGTAGGAATCTAAATTGTGTGTGAGATCACATTACTTATGGTTTTTGCTCCCCTGGATGTTTTCTTCAAATTCTAGAGAATCTGCTTGTAACTGCTGGATCTTTCTAGGTTGATTTACAGTCACTTCCAGCACAAACTGCTATGAGGATATCACATTTTGATACCCACATATCCTATTGAATCTTATTTTATTTAACGATAGTAAAAATTCATTTACATTGTACCCAAAACCCAAAAGCAATTTGCTATCTACAGGCTAACTGTTGTAGACCGTTGTAGTACTTTGCAAGAAGATATGGACAGGCATTTTGAGCACGTCTGTTCCATAATACTTACAAAACAGAGACTGTTTAACCACACGTTGTGAGTTTTTCTTTTTTGTTGTTTGTATTTGTTTTTTTTTTTGTTTGTTTTTCTTTCCAGATTTCACATTTAGACTTACCTGTCACGTACTCTGGGTCACCTGGAGTGCTCCTCACTTGCTGTTTCCCACTGTGTCAACTGTATTAAGCAAAGTTTCATTACCCAGTTCACTGTCCCCAAACACCTTTGTACTTTCCCTTTTGTCTTCTGGTCTTCAGAGCTTTGTTTTCTTCCTAATTTACAGTGATCTATCTGCTTGGTTTACTGGGTTAATTTTAGTGCCAGACATGCTACATCTGTTTTCTCAGCCTGAACGCAGCCCTCCGTCTCTTTTCCAGGACGTTCAGAATCTTTGCTGGAGACTTCTGTAGCTTATGTAGATTTTATTGTGCTCAATCTCACAGAACTGGATGCTATGAAACTCCAGGGGGTGAGCTGTGCCCAGACTCTTGATCTTTGCCACAGCATTTAAGTTCCAGGTAGTTTCTTAAATCACCTGGTGTCTTTGCACCTCAGCCCTATTCCCTTGTGAGATGTGGTCTCTCTAGAGCAGCAGTAGAGCTTGTAACTGCAGCCTTCAGTGAGTGGGTTGGTTTGTGTGCCAGACACAAGCTGTTCCATCAAAACCTTCCACTTTGCTGGAAAAAATCACTGAATCTGCCAGTGTTCTTTCCCCCCCAAGTTTTTTCTCCCTAGCTTCCAATTCCAGATTTTCTCTTGCCTGAGATGGTTTGTGTCCCTACTGCTCAAAAATGTGCTCTTCATCCTTAGGTAATGTGCCAGTTCTACATTGTCAAGCTGTCCATAAGCAGCACACCAAAATATAATGGGAGTTTAATATTCTTTGTTTTTGCTAACAACTCTATCGTTTCATTCCTAAGCTCAAGTTAAATGAAAAATATTCTAAACATCAGGACATCCAGAAGATAGACTTTTGGGGCTACAACCTTTCTGCCATTTTATCATTCAAAAAGAAAAAAGTCATTTTCAAAATTGCTTGATATCCTTCTTGCTCTATAAAAAGCACTGTGAATTCTAGCAGTGTAGCAGAGTCTGAAAGTGATGGAATTAAGTGTGTGACAGTACTTAAGAAGATAACAATTTTAAAAGAAAAATAATGATAGATTGAGATGCTGCTTAGCCCGGAACAGAAGGCATGGATAAGAAAAGCTGAAGCTTTATAGCAACTAATAGGAAAACCTTTTCGTTTCTAAAAGATACCACCAAAACTCCCGAGGAGGAAAATCAGTGTAAAGCTAGTTGTTCAGGGTTCAAGCTTGTCAGATATCGCTGCAGTGCAGGCGGGAGGAAGTTCATAAGCACCAGTTTTAGTAGAATGTACAGCATTTGAGAATGAGGAAAAGAACGTGCTTAAAAACTGCACTGGGAGTAGAATGTAATGTTTTTGTTGCTGGTTTTAAGCTTATAGCTGGGGATCAAAAAGTTATATTTCAGCCATACCATTAAATGCTTTTTTTTTCTGTCTTGCTAAAGGTAATTTCTATTTGAATTTTCAACTATTTCCATTTTCCCACTGCAATATTTAATACGACTTATCTTTCTTTTTAAAGTCATAAAACGTATGAAAGCATAAAACAAACAAAAAAGCACTGTTTAATCTTAATAGGGTATTACACTTCATTAGTCCACAGTAGTGTTTGTCAGGGGAAATAAACTAAGCCAAATTTGAATATTGTGTTTTTCTTGCTTTGAGGGCTTTTTGATACTCTCCTAAGCTGAAGAGTAAATAAGAATATATTAATTACAAAAATTACTGTAGTATTCAAATCATGTGAGATGTTCTTTCTTAAATTGAATAGTGATGATGGCTAACATTAAGTGTTTATTCATCCCATTTCGTTCAGCCTGCCCCACCCCATTCTGGCACTAAGAAGAATCCAACATTTTCTGTGTTTGGTGTTTCTTTACAGAATTTCTGCTTTGCTAATATTGATTGAATTTTTTCATAAAATATTCTGTCAGTGTGGCAAACATAATTATGTACTTTCACATGGACAGCTGGCATTTTTTACACCATTTTTTTTTGTTTGGGTTAATTTGTGCAACATCAAAACAGAGGGGAATGTTTGTGCATTCAAACACAAAATAACAAGTTTTCATTGTAGCTAATTGCTACTATAAGGCTTTTTGGATCACTTACAAGTTTGCAAAAACTGTGAAGTAGTTCCTAATTTGTTTGGCTAATATATGGGGAAAAAGGAGTAGAAATCATCCCTCTAGGCCCTGGTGTTGTTCTGTGGCCGGTATATTAACACAGATTTTGTTTCTGCAGAACTATAGTTCTTAAATACTGATACCACTGTGCTCATCTCTGCATCCATGTAGGCATTTTTCATGCATCTTGCTTTTTAAAGTAAATGGAGAAAGGAATTGGAAACATCCTTATTTTAGATGAAGAGTTGCAGCACTGAGAGATGAAACTCTGTGTGTGGTTGTCAAGGAAATTTGTTGTCAAATTTGAACTTCTCTTCTTCACTGCAAAGTTTGAGTCTTTCTTTTTCTTGAAGTTTGTCCTTCCTTTTCGCTATGGAAGTGAATCATCAGAGTAGAGGATTCTCTTGTTACCCTCATCACACTTGTGTGAACTGCTCGTTCTGTGATGCAGCTAGTCAGCAGAAAAGCAGGCACCTTCTTTTATCACCAGTGTCACTTCCAAGGGATCCAGCCTGCCATAGCCAAGAAAGCTGGGAAAGTGTGTGTTGTAGTTGTTTTTTTTTTTTTTTTTTTTTCCCTTTCATTTTGATTGTTGCTTTTATAAATTTCTGTATTATTTTAATAACTACTCCTTGTGAAAAAGAAGTAATTGCCTGCTAACAAATAGTGCAAGGCAGTAGGTGATAGGAATGAAAGAGAATGATGAAGAGTATCTTACAAGATTTGACTTTATTTTCTTGTGTGCATAGTTAACAATTTCATTTGTGGAATTAAGAAGTTAGGCTCTTCTAATTTGGCCTGATCTAAATCCATGATGATATTGGAATAAAGAAAAATACCTTGAAATAGCAGTGCTGGGATGGATTTGGAATCCAGTCGCAAGGAATTTGCACTATACAGTGTGCAGTCACTGGGTATTATTGATTGAGGTGCTTCATCCTTTTTTCTCTTTCTTTTTTCTCCTTGCTACTTGAGTGAAAATGTCATCTCTTCTTCAGTGGCCTCTGCAACACGTTCATGACATGAGTTGCGATTGTGTGCAGGTGCTGGGTGGTTCCTTGGAGTTTCACTGATCGCAGTTTGGACCAACACTGCCCATGCTGGGACAGCGGTACAGCAAACTGATGATGTGTAGCTGTTTATCCCTTCTGTACTCATGGAAAAGCAACTTTATTGTAACACATGCGCATGGTCTTTGTCATGACTTGGTTCTTGCAAGTCTACCTAGATTTATTGCCTCTGAAGTCCTGTGAAGAGGAGCCGCCTGAGAGAAACAGAAAGTGGCTGAGGATGTTAAGCATTCTCGATAGAGTAGGATGCATCTCATTTTGAAGCTTCTCTGCTTTTGCTTTCTGCTATTTGAAGAGATGTCACCGTAGTATAAACCAGTAAGATGCTGATGGAGATGCCCCAAGCTTTTGCCAGCCGTAGCTTTCATAACAGAGCACAAACTCTAAATTTCATTAAGCCCAAGAACCCAGATGGAAAGTCTTAACAACTGTGGGGTTGTCCTTTGCAATTCTGAATTGTCGCCCTCCATCATGAAAGGACATTCCTTATGGAAGCAGGAAGTGCAACATGTAGAAGCTGTTTTTGTTGTTGTTGTTTCTAGTGAATCTAGAGAAGAAAAAGGGGTGAGGGGAGAGGCAGAAATAGCCAGTGAGGTTACTGAAGTTGTGACTCCCATCTGCTCGAGAGTTTGCAGTGCTTTGAGAGCTATGCTGGAAGAGATCCTTGCGTTCATCTCAGTTAGGTGCACTGTTTAAAAAAATAAAAAAAAATCTTAAAACCTGGGTTCTTGGGAGCATGGTATAAACTTTAGCAAATTACATGGCAGAGTTGAGAATTTTCTATCACTGAATTGTAGTGCAGTGCTAATGCATAATTCTCAACTGAGTAATTTCAAACAGCATTTTTGTACTCAAAATTCATCTATTCTCTGTATAAGAAAACAGGAGGAATCATAACCTTGAGCAGACGTGTGAATTGTTTGCTTCAGTGAAAGCCCACATCGTCTGTTCCAAGTGAACTGCTGTTTTTATTTGTGTGTTATTTGGTGAAGATATTCAGACAAATCTGGACTCTCCAGAACATTTTCATGGAAGTTATGCTTGTATTACTCTTACGTTTTCTTAAATTTTCTTAGATCTGCTGCTGTTATTAAGGAAATGTACTAGAACTGCATTTATCTGCGTGTATTTTACTTACAAATCTATCCAACCCTTGTAGCGTCCTTACCAAACAAAAGCATGATAACCAGTGGGCAGCCTTGCTGAAACGTGGAGGGAACAGGGCGGATAAAAGAGCAATGACACCATGAAACCAAAACCTCACACCTTTCAGAAAAACAAATTCCCACATTTGCAGTTTGTGCGTGGCTGGTAGAAGTCAGCCACTCCTGTATCATCACACCGTCAAGAGCTCTAGCAAGGCGCTGTTGTCCCATAGGTTCAGCTGGATGTCCTGGGTATATTTGGGCATCCCAAATGGCAGTAGATGCTTATGGTAGATGCTAAGCTGACTCATGCCTGAAGATGTATTTGGGAGATGTGTTGAACCTAATCCACATAGCAGTGGACGTGTTTCGGCCTATAGTTCATTCAAAAGCTGGTTTGCCAATACCTCAGACTAACCTCATAGTATGCTTGGTTTCTTTCTGTTTTCTTTTATTACTATTCTTTTTAAAAAAGGTATTTTAAATCGCTTTAGAGTATGTATGTAACTAGTGTCCTGTATATTGGCTCACTCCTCCTTCCTTATGTTCCAACATGCCATGTGGCTGCTCCTTTCTTATTTTTTTTCAAATCTAATTTTTCTCTCAACTGATTCTTCCCTTTAAACCTTAGTTTGACATGCAGCTTTTCTTTTGTCATGTGCATCTGAAAAAGCCTTTTTCTTTCTTCTGTTCTCATCTTTCAAAATCCTTGCGCTTTTGTTCTCCTGAATTGTTACCATGTGTCATGTGATGCCCTTGTCTCGTTTAGACTGCAGGCTCTAGATGCAGAGTTTGAGGAGTTGTGTAAATGTAGCTGTGGCAGTAAGTAGGTGCTTTACATAGGTGGTGGTTGTTATTATTCAGGAAATGGAACGCTGCCTAAGGGGACTGTGTGCAGATGCCTGGGCAAGGTTTGCAGTCTGTTCTGGAGATGCCACCCACAGCTACTGTGTTGTTCCCCTGCTCCTTCACAACCTCAGTCCTGTAGCCTGTATCTCCTCAACATGCCCACCGTGAAGCTTTCCACTAATGTGGATATGGGGTCTGTTAGCTTTGATAACCTTTGCTCGTTTTTATCTCTATCCTTTCTGTTTTCTCCATTGCTGTCTTTGGAAGTTATACTTGATCATCTCTGCATGCAAGGACATGCAATTGTCCTTAACCAATAACCAGTGCATCCTGGATCTGAAGGGCTTCCTGCCTGTGCAGCAGGGTTTAGACTGCACTGTCTTTTGCAAAAGAATATAACCTGACTGGTTTTAATGTAGCTGCTACACATTATCATCCTTTTTTTAAGCTATTCCTTGTTTTCTTTGTTTCTCAAATGGCTAATTTATTGTGCCCATTTCTGGCTTTATTCTACCTTTTGTGTACCCACACATGGTGTTTTGGCTTGACATAATATTGACTTGACATGGCATTTGACTGTCAAATACATTACATTATAAAACATGCATCTTCATTACTCTTTGTGCTGTTTCAGAGATGAGGTACTAAATTCACAACCTCATAGAGTTGAGCTAAGATGTAGGGCAAAAACAAGGTTTCAGCTACAAAGCAGGAAAGTTTTAAGCAAAGTATTATATAAACAACTAGAAAATACGTACATCCAGATGTTGTGTGTGATGGAAGTTGCAAAGAAAAAAATATCTGCATCAGTAGTAGAAGGAGTTGTGAAAATGCATCCTTAAATTGAGAATGCAGGAGCAGTGGCGCACCGAGGCGTGTTCCACAAACACAACCTGAGGGGATTTTTGACTGCTTGGCAAAAGACAGAGCTGCTCTTTATTTGAAAGCTGTTACTTTGTTGCCTGTAATTCTTCTCCTTGATTAGTGAAATGATTCAGCTAAAGCTGGTGTTACCTTGTTATACTGTACCTTATTGGCTGTTAATCACACCTTATTTTCCAGGTTTCTCCATAATTTAAGTTTCTTTAATTCTTCTTCTTTCAGTCTTGGGGATCCTTGCTTGCTCTTATGTTTGACATCATTTTTTTTCTTTTGGAGTTATACAAATGTTTGTGAAATAGGGCAAAGTTTTTGATCCTGTATAATACAGGATGCACGGACTGCCTGTAGTAGTATCAAGTTATACCATATCTATACCATATAGAGTTATATAGAAAGGAAACACCATAACTAAAAATGCAGTTCTGTGCTGTACGATAGTGGCAGACTGATACTGTACTGCTAAAATAGTACTATAGAGGCAAATGCATAATTGTTTAGTTTCAGGTGGTCTGGAAGACCCCGAGATGGTGGGGAGAGAAAAATAAACCTGCTAAGAGTGTACCCTGAAGAAGAATCTCTTTTATCTTATAATCCACTTAGGTTTTCTTCTAAGTACAACTATTTTAGTCCTTTGTCATTTATCAAACTTGTGTAGAATGGTGAAACACACAAAAACAAATTATCTCCATTTAAAAATATCCCCTTATTTAAAATAATACAATCAAAAAAAAAAATCAGCTAGAAGAAAAAAAATTATAACATCAAATTTCTGACTAACTTTGGCTTAAACCCTGACCAAAATATCACAGTATAATGTAAGACTCTGTTGACCTCAAAGACTTGGAGATTTTTTTCTTAAATATTCTTTGAGTGTGTGTATGTGCATGTTTGCAAAGAGAAAATACCTAAAAAGTAACATCTTTAAATATAACATACATATATGTTTAAGTAATTTTATTTTGGGAGAACTAACATAAAGGAACAGGAACCATAAAGAAGTCAATGTTATTAACTTGTATAGACCAGAAAGCTAAAATTAAACAGCTGCTTCACACTGGTTGGATTTGGAATCTGTATTCCTGATTAAGATTTTTTTTGTTTCAGATTGATAATTTAATTCACTATATTATCCATATTTCATTAATCTTTTGGTAACAATGCCTAAAATTATTTCTCATTGCACAAGACTTTGCTTAGAAGCTTTGCTGTATGATAGAAGAAAAGCACCTGTAGGCTTGCTTCCATATAGTACTTGAAATTATAAGAGTATGTTGCTTTCTCATGTTATTCCATGCCTCAAAGCATGCAGCAAAAGCAGTATGCTACAGTTAATAAAAAGAATTAAGAACTACTGTGGGGAAAACATGGTTACTCAATTGGCTTTTGGAACATTTGAAAGTTCTGCCTTTGAACATGGACCTTGCCTATGTGATTGATTGTTTGAATAATTTGAAACAGTGGCATTTTTTAAGCCAGTGTTCAGCATTGCTTAACTCTTAAGAATCTGTTCTGAAGATGTGGTTTTAATGACGTGTAATGTGTCTGAAACTTCTGTTTATATTTTAAGAGAGCATACGAAAAAATATTGCTTATTGGTCACTTATGCTATTAAAATATAGTTAAAGATCCTTTTTGCCTTTGGAAAATTAAATATAGTGTACAGAGTGTATGTTTATAGTCTCATCAGGATTGTTCAGGAAATAAAAAAGGCCTTCCAGCTTCCAGTATATTTAGCTAGAACATACTTAAAACAAAAATGCTCAGTCACGCCAGACCCGTTGTTGGTATGCTATCTATTGAAAGCTGGTAACTTGCTATGTATTCTTACTCCAATTGGATAACTGTATTAAGTATATTTATTAACATACAGCAATATTCTCATGCACTTCAAAAGCTCAGAGTGAGACCTTTTCACAGCAGCACACTTGCTGAACACCCAGCAGTAGCCAGGAAGAGAGTTACATACTCAGCGAGGGGAGAAAATATTATTTAGTCAGAGAAGTGTGGGAAGCAATCCTATTCCAAATAGAGGGCATTTACTTCTCCAAGCAAGGGAAACCATTGATGGATAAACTCCAAGATAAGCAGCTGACCAACTAGTTTTGTAGGAGAAAAAAAACAAAAAAAAAAACAAAAAAAAACACTTAAAGCTTCATACCTGATGCACTGAAATCAGTGAACAGGCTCATTAGTCCCAATGGACTTGGGTTGTTGTGTTAAGAGGAAGAACCAAAGGACTTAGCAACATGAGCTCAAGCAATAAACACTAGCAAATTAACTCAGAACAGGAATGGTGATGTGACAAGAAGCTGCCTAAGCTGGTCCTGAGACTGACATGCAGAAAAGTTGGGGTTCAGTAGTTAGAGCTGGTTGTTCTTTGTGCCTCATCTTTGGCCACATATTAAAATGCCGTCATATGATTTTTATTAAGGCAGTGGCCAGGGGACTAATGATTTTGTTTTGATCATGGAAACTCCAATAAATTCAAGATCCATAATGGGCAAAGGTACTCGGCCTGAAAGATAAGGATTTGAAAACCTTCTGTGTTATTTCCTAGCTGTGACCGTTCATATCTGCAGATCTGGGGAGTTCTTTTTTTCCACCTTGAAAATAATTTCGGCTTTCTAATGAAAGAAGGATGAAAAGAGGTGTGAAAGATTAAATGTTTCAATGCTATAGTATAGAATAAAAAGTTCCGTCTGCTCAAGTTGTTGAATAATTTTCTGAAAATGTTAAGAAGGATTAAATGAAGTCATCAATTCTTTAATTTTTCTCTCAAAAACAGTATTAAGTGCTGAGAAAATACTTGTGAATGCAATCTGTGGGGGTCCAAACATTCCCAGCTGAGCAGCAAGAAGAGGATACAGCAGAAAATCTTCCCTTATTTCAAGCACAAGGCAGTGTAAACAGTTCTGGTGAGGTTTATTCAGATGGGCCAGTTCTAGCCAGCTGTCTCCTGTTCCTGGGCTTTCAGCTAGTCCCGCTACTCCCATCTGCCTTAACTTCAGCCGAAAATGGAAATACGGGATACAAAGGGGTGAGCTCCTCTCAGGGGATTCAGGGCAGACATTGTTATCCTTCTAGATCTTTTGTATCATTCAATACTTCTCAATAGGATACTCCAGAGATTGCCCAAGAGAACAATTAATGATGTCTGAGGTCCTCTGAGGTGCTAAAATTGATAATGGTGCAGTAGAAAGCTCTATTTTCCTTTACACCTCTAGTTTATGGGCTATAATGATGAATTTAGGGAGTTAAATCAAGAGTAAAAATGCAAGTGAATGGTGGAAAAAATGACTTAAAATTTCTAGACTGTAAAATGTCCCCAAGGAAAAGGGAGAACCTGTCACTTAGGTGTCTTTGATTCAAATGGGATGGTGTCTGAAAATCAACTCAGGCTGTTTCTGCGCTAGGGAGACTGGAATCATCTTCAGGCTCTAGTCACCATGTTGCCTTAGAGATCATTTAATTTGCCTAAATGCGGTGTCGGCTCCCGAGGGCTGTGTCGTGCTGGCCCGCCCCAGGCAGGTAATCGTGGGCACTTCAAGACCATTTCAAATGACACGAGATGCCTGTGTTTGAGTCTTGTAGATCCACAGGCTAGAATGGGGGCTTTGGGGCCCAGCGCTTCTGTGGGCGCACAGATTTCACACAGAATAATTGAGACCGAAAGTGGCCTCCGGGGATAGTCTAGTCCAATACCCTTACTCAGAGTAGGGCCAGCTTGAGCAGTTTGCTCAGGATGTCATTCAGCTGTGTCTAGTTTGGAAAGTTTATAGGAAATACATTTTCTCTAGGAATAGGCAAAGCAGTATTAGAAATTCAGTTGCTTTGGCACTCTGAAGGATTTTTTTTTTTTTTTTTTCTTTCTGTAAATAGGAAACGGCAGTGTGTGTGCAAAAATGTAGGACAGCTGAAAAACAGTCCCCCTGCTGGGATCAGGAGTTACTAGAGACTGGTTCTACCATATCACCCTGCCTGAAGCTCTGCTGGATGGTAAAGTCCTCATGCTCTGAGTCTGGAGTAAAAATTTTTCCATAGTAACTACAGATTTAATATTTTTTTTGAAACCCTGAGCTTCCAGGCTTCGTTTTTTGCTTTCCAGAAATGTGATATTGGCAGCACCAAATTAGTTACCTTGGAACTGTGAAATTGTGTTTTAAGCTCTGAGTTTGTTGCCTATATTTGAAACAAATGTAATAGAAATATCTATTTCACAGCCAATTATGATGTGTGAAACTGGACTGAAAGATCTGAAAGATCCCTGTTGCCTTGCCTTCTATTTGGGACTCAGTGAACAACATGGAAAAGGAGGGAAAAGAAGGGGAAGAAAAAATCCTTCTGGTTCAATGTCTGGGTTTGAATTCCAGGGGAGCTCCTGGAACCATTGTTTACGTCGTATAGAGGCTGCTCACGACATGTGGGATGAAACTGGGCTAGTCCTTCCAGGCTGCAGGGCGAAGGAAGTATTAGCGCCTCCAGCACGTGCCATTGAAGTCTTTCAAACTAATATGTGTGGAAGATGTAGAATGGGAATGGTGAAATTTTTCCCTGTGTGTGGCTACAGGAATGGTGAGCAAGTGGCAGGCGCTGCTCTCCCTGTGCGTCCTGAGCCATGCCGCTGAGCTCAGGAGGCTTCCGCAGGGTGGAAAAGCTCTGCGCTTTCCTCTGGCACTGCTCCGATGAGTGAGATCCCGGAATGACTGAGGTTGGAAGGCACCTCTCCAGATGATCTAGTCCAACCCCCCTGCTCCAGCAGGGACACCCAGAGCACGGGGCACAGTCGGTGGTGTTTGATTCCCCTCATTTGACACTGTGGGGCTGCATCTCTGGATTCAGCAGGGCTAAGTGCTAATGCAGAAGCTTGAAAAATAGGTTTATATGAAAACTAATGCAGCTTGGAGTTGTGTTAATCTCTAGTGATTATCATATTTGTCAGCTGGGTGCCTCTTCCTGTCTGGCATAAGAGCTCTTCATAGTCCATATGTTGTTATTACTTTTTTTTTTTTTTTTCCTGACAATATCTTGACTTTATGCTGGAATCTCTCCCTGCAGGAAGGAGGCCAGCATTTAATCTCTGGAGTTTTATTTTAAAAATGTGTTATGTCTTTTAAGCATGAGATGGGCTGCAGGCGGTGTTTAAACTGCCGCTCGCCAAGTCACGTTTTGCTAATCTTTTATACGTTAGGTCAGATCATAAAATTGTTACTGGCAGTTCTTGCAAGCAGCAAGAAAATCAAATGCAATTATCTCAATGACACCAATAAATATGGACTCCTTAACCTGAGCTTTTAAAGGACACCAGCTATAAGACCATATTCATAGCAGTCAAAGAGATAATCACGCTTTGAATAAGTCAAATGTCTGGTTTGTGCTTTACAAACTGCTGTTATAAAGCTTTGTTTGATCTTCTGTCTGAAAAGTCCCCATCAGAACATCTTGAAATGCACTGTTACAATGGCAAATTACCATTTAAAGATTAAATTATAGAAAAATAATGGAAAAATAGGATTTTAAAGGATGGAACTTTTCTATAAAAAAAAAAAATTAAAAAAAAATCCTTAAAGTTTGGTAGTATATTCAAAAAGTTTGAATAGCAAATATGTATATGCAATTTCACCTTAAGTCTGTGTGCGTTCTTGACAAAGCTCTTATTGCAGTCTTCCTGCAGGAGTGGATAGCAAACATTTGGTAGCAGTTGGGGAAAAGAAAGTTTATGCGCCGTTTCTGCCTGGACGCAGTTCCTTTCCTGCCTTTTTCCTCTGCCGAGGGCTTGTGCTACTGCCTCCTTGCTTCTTTTCTCTCCCACTTTGCCAGCAGCAATAAGGCTGTTGCAGTCTCAGCCTGCTCTTTCCCAAGTCCACTCCAAGATCTTATTCTTTTGCTGGTGGTCTTGTTATTCCTCCAAGCAACTTTTTATTTGTGTTGCAAAGACTGAAATAAAAAGTGAGCGCATTCACTTTAGCCGTCTTGGTCTCAACTATTATTAGCTTTGATTTCCCTTTTTGCTCTTCAGAAATATGGTTAACGATGTTTGCCCACACTTCAGCGTAATCTAAAAATATGGCTTGGTTTATAGCACCAAGAATTTTAGATAAATGAATAGCTCCATTTCTGAAATTGATTCTTAATAAGTTTAGGTTTCTTTTTGGAAGACCCAGATATACCCAGGAATTCATGGGTTTTAATGATTGCATTCTTTAAGGTCTCATCTTTCAGTTATTTCCAAACATTAAATTACAATGCAAAAGAGGAATAGGAAAAACAGATTAATTAGTCATCTTAGGTGATTTTTGCACCCAAATACAACCACTTTGCAGAAAAAAACACATTTGTTTGAAATTTTGTGGGAATTTACTTAGCAAAAGTTATTTATGGTTTTTAGGTGAAGTGGAAACAAATTTACTGTTCTGCTGATGTTATTAACTACCTACTCCTTCCTCCAGAGTTGGTCCTGAACATATTTGCATTAATTTATAGTTATCCGTGATGGAGCCAGTGATTCATGAATAAGACAGAAATATTTCTTAAATGGACTTGTCTTCACGTCAGCAAATTAGAATGCCAATGAAGAGTGCAGGTTTGGTACTTGACAAGAGAGCTGTGAAGCTGCGTGGAGGAATTTAAGCAATCAAGATGTTGAGAGGTGTTCATCACTCAGAAGCAAGTAAGCACCAATATGTCTTAAAGACCAGCGTTTACACAGAAATAGGCTTATAAAAAAAACTACAAACAAAACCCAGCAGTAGCTAGCAAGCTCTTTTGTTTTTCTTCATCATAACACCCATACAGTTTACAGTGAATGAAGTTAATCACAGGAGCAGTGATGCGCCAGAGAGAAGTAAAAATAAACAACCTTAAAGAACCAATAAAGTTTCTTAAAACAAATAATTCTTCCATCCTGTTTCCCCTGCTCCAGTTTCCCATCCCATTTCAAAGTCTGTTACTAAAGCTTTTCTGAGTTATGCAGACATTCAGTTTTGATACTGTTTTGAATGCAGGAGGGGGCTGTGAGTGTGAAGTCTTCGCCTGGTCAACTATTTTTTTTTCTGCTTTTTCTTCTGTAGCAACCAAATTATTTTCGTTTTCACTCTTAATTTTCTTCCATTGGTTGTAGACTAGTGTGGGGCAAAGTAAAGTGAATGTGTATGTACGCGCATGTACGTGCATATACGTAAAATAGGCATATACAAATTATGTGTGTATTATATGTATGGAGAGATACAGCATAGGCAGTTAGCCAAACAGCTCATACAAAGGGGCACAGCAAATCGGTGCTGTCTGAAGACAGTATAGCAGATGGTATAAACTGGTGCAGGATGGTCCAGTGGTCAGTCCCCAGCAAAAAATGTAGAATCAGATGCCAGTGCACACTAATATCTTGGCATAACTGCAGATATTGAGGTTTCTGTTCCTAAACAATTCTTCTCCAGTAGTCATATATATATATATATATATATATATATGTATTTTTTTCCTTCAATGCCAGTTTATTATTTCTGTTCTGTACTGCTTCAGCTCATTTCCGCCAACTAATGTTTTAAAAAATGACTGCCAGAGAAGGCCACTGTTCCCAAATCCATTAGGATTTTCAGGTCATTTCTGCCTCCACTTCAAGTCACACTCTCTCTCCTGTCAACAGGCAGGAGAGATGACAGTAACAAGAAAGCTGGTGTGTCCATGTGAACTATACTGTGCATCCCAGCCCATGAGGTGCTTATATGAACTAGTGTGATCCTGAGCTGCATGTTTCCCAACAAAGGAATCCAACCCAGTTTTAAGCTGGGTATTTCAATTGCGTCTTTGAAAACTGCTGTGGAATTGTAGTGAGGAAATGACTTCAAGAGCTATTTTGTTGACATGGATAGTTTCATTTTGCAGCACAATAGTTTAAGAACAAATATTGATATATATGGTTTCGTTTTTGTTTTAAGTTGACCTAAGAGCAGTTATCAGTTTTTCATGTTTTGGGAAATAATACTGGTGATGCAACTGTAAATACAATGCAGGTTTCTAATAGTATGCTGTAGTAGTTCTGCTTTGATCTTCCCTTGAATAATCTTGCGATTCAAAATTACTGTATTTCATAAAACATCTGGTTGAATAATGTATTATTTCTATCCATATAAATAGTCATAAAATAGAAGTGAATTAGATATGGATAATGTACCTCTAAATACCTTTATGAACTAGCTTATAAATTTCACAGGGCAAAGACTTTACCTGTTATATACCTACAAAATATCATTTGTACTTCCGAGCAATATGCAAATGTAAAATATTCTGAACAAAGCCATTTATGAAACTGGAGAACTGGCACAGCATGCCATATTCCTTAACCAGTAATTGCACGGGAAGACTGCGGCGTTACTGGTGGGGGACCGTTCTTATAAAAGGAAAATGGGGAAATTCTCAACCATTTCATTTAAGCTAAGTAAGATTCTAACTAAAGACAAAAATAGAGCATCATTTGTATAATATGATCTGCTGAAAGTATCAGACTTTTGTCTTAGGAAAATGATGCCTCTTTTCAGAGATGCCTGCCAGAGTTCTTAGAAAAAAAGTAGGTAAAGTAAATAAAGGTTATCTGCCACCTACGTTTGGGTAAATACCTTGGTGGGGAGGACTTTTAGAACAGAAGACTATCTTTTGCAGTATATAGTGCCGGATAAAGCACAAAGGGACCCATGGATTTAGGTGACTATGTCCTAAGAGAAAGTAATGATATTGTATTGTCAAAATATCTTTTATTTAGTATGTATGAGATAGGAAAAATAGTTTAATTTACTAGAAGGAGTTACAGAATCACAGAATGGTTGAGGTTGGAAGGGACCTCTAGAGATCATCTAGTCCAACCGCCTGCTCCAGCAGGGACACCTAGAGCATGCGTGCATTTAGTCATCTTACTTTTAAAAAAACTGGTGAGGTACATAGTACAGTTAGCCATGACATGACTTACAATAGGTTATACAAAAACAATTATAATTTATTTTTATAGGAAGGTTGAAGTCATGATATATTGAGGAAAACTAATCAATTGTATCTTTTATCCTTTTGAAAAAGAATAAAACAAGCAGGCAGTTTTAAATTTAAATTTAAAACCAATCAAATTAACTAGTCTGCACTGTATAGTCATCCCATGGAACTAACTAACTCTACAGGGCATTGAATCAAAAGCTGAGACTTGATTTTTTATTTTCCTATTTTTCTTACTAAATACTTTGTTCATGTCTAGTACTGCATGCCCAGCAACAAATAAATAAAGGTGACTTTCCATTGCACAAAGATTTATATATTCTTTTAAATATGAATGTTCAAGATTGGAAAAATGCCAGGTGTAAATGACTAAGCAAGTTCAGTATCAGTGGATTTCTGACTTCATCTATTTAGTTGTTTTGATACGGTCTTGTAAACTGGTAATTGTTCAGGATATCATAACCTGGGAGAAATGCTGGGCTCAGTTGGTAGTTTCATTGGGAACAGTCTGATGTTGGAATGTTTGACACTCCCTTCTAAAAACTCAATTATTTAACTCCCTGGCAGATTCAGTCCTACTACAATTTAAGAATGAAATGAAAAGTAAAGCACATACGATCTTGCTCCTAATTTCTCCTCCCTCCCTCCCCACACACCCACTCCACCATGGTTTTATTTTGCCTATGCTTTAGCCTTGCTTTTACCCAAGACTGGAAATGCCTACACTCTGTTAGGGTTTTTTTCAAGAATTACAGGTAATGGTGATATGCAAACCTGCCTCTCTGATGTCTTTGCTGAACCTCCTAAATAAAATAATGCTGTTGGTGACCTCATATTGCCCATATACATTAATTATGTCTAGGTGTGAATCAAGGTCAGTTTTATTTGTCATTATAATAAAAACAGGCGATAGGTAAGAAAATATGGGAAAAGTAATTTTGGTGTAAGTGACATCTTTAGAATCAGCAAATTATTGAGGAAGATCCTTTAAATAGTATTTTCATGATTCTATTGCTGCTTTCGTACAAGCCATTGACACAAATTAAAAAGCTTCTAAGTTCTTTGCAAAAAGTGGCTAGAGAGAGAACCTATGTTTTGTTGGTTTCTATCATGTTAGATTTAGAATATGTACACAAAAGAAAAGTGTAGAAAAGTGTAAAATTTCATGAAGTAATCTTTTTAAATAGTGTTTGGGTTTCCTAGTGGGAACACAGGCTTAATCTCGGTGCCTGCAGGTCAAAGGACTTGTCTGCGAGCTGTAGGGTTTATGCTTGCTTTATGCTGCTGACATTGCATGGGGGATTTAAAATTCATAATTGTTCCGTTTGTTGGACAATATGTATAAGATAAAATGCTGTGTGCAGCATTTTATTTGTCTAGCACCATCTGTGCCAGAAAGGCTGAGATGACTGGATTTAAGTGAATTAAAGTCCTCTTAAATGTAAACAAAGCAGGAGAATACACGTGGCAGCACGAGGGAATGGAAACCTGACTAGTCCAAGCTATTGAAATATAAGCACTTTTCTCAATCTTTTTCAGATCTGTCAAAATGTACATGCATATCATATATATGTAAGTGGTTTCCAGTAGAGCATCTACCCTTGTAAACAGATTCTTACAAGATAAAATCATTCTTTCTCAAGTCAACTTGGGGCTCAGTACCAAGAACTGTGTCAGTTTTTGGTTTTGTCAAGTTACTCACAAGAGGAGTTCATGGGGAATGCCCCAATTTAGGTATCTTCTGTCACTTCTGAAAGGAACCCAAAGCACAGATTTAAGTATCTAATTATCCATTTTTGTTTATTAGTACAGTTGCTAAATGTGGATTAAGCTATTTGAAATACTCAGTACTGGAAAAATACAGCCTGACTCTCTCTGCTCACGTTTCCACAGTTACAGTTGTACTCTGCTGTACACAGTCTGCTTCATGGCAGTTCTGTTTATATAGCATCTGATTCTGATTTGTGTAGCATCTGAAAGACTAAGCATAACAAATACTGCATTTGTATCAGCCTTAATTTAGTAGAAAATTTACAACATTGTATTGAAACCACTCCAAGGATGTTTAAGCAGAGGGATGCAGTTTTAAGAAGTCCATGATGTATGTGATAATGGAGGCTATCCAAAGAACTGCTGATAGAGCTGAAGAGTTGCTCAAATGAGATCAACCTGACAACAAATAAATGCACTGATGATACACAATTCACTGAGTTTTAAATAATAAAGTTCAGCTTGAAGCAAAAGACCCAGGGGTTGACCTGGAAAGCAGCTCCGTGGAGAGGGATTTGGGAATCCTAGCTGACAAGAAGTTAACCATGAGGCAGCAATGTGTCCTCATGGCCAAGAAGGCCAATGGGAGCCTGGCCTGGATCAGGAGGAGTGTTGCCAGCAGGTGGAGGGAGGGGATCCTGTCCCTCTCCTCAGCTCTGGTGAGGCCACACCTGGAGTATTGGGTGCAGTTCTGGGCTCCCCAGTCCAAGAGGGATGTGGAGCTTCTAGAGAGGGTCCAGCATAGAGCGACCAAGATGATTAAGGGACTGGAGTATCTGTTGTATGGGGAAAGATTGAGTGAGGTGGGCCTGTTTAGCCTGGAGAAGAGAAGATTGGAGGGGATCTGGTCAATATGTACAAATACCTGAGGGGAGAATGTCAGGAGGATGGGGCCAAACTCTTCTGGGTGGTGGCCAGTGACAGGACAAGGGGTAATGGGTACAAGTTGAAACCCAGGAAGTTCCACCTCCATGTGAGGCAGAACTTCTTTCCTGTGAGGGTGCCAGAGCCCTGGCACAGGCTGCCCGGAGAGGCTGTGCAGGCTCCTTCTCTGGAGACCTTCCCAACTCGCCTGGCTGCCACCCTGTGCCCCGTGCTCTGGGTGTCCCTGCTGGAGCAGGGGGGTTGGACCAGATGATCTCTAGAGGTCCCTTCCAACCTCAGCCATTCTGTGATTCTGTGAAAAGTCACACTCCAGATGTGCTTTGTTCTTGAATTGGGAGGACAACCTGAGCCAGCTACGATCTGAAGCTTTGAATAAAGCCTTCATTATGACAGTACCTAAAAGGTCTAAAACTATCAAAGATTTTGAACAAGCTTTTGTAGAAGCTTTCAATAATCTGTAGTGATGTGAGAAGTTGTAAGGGAGTTACAATGAAATAGATCTTGCTGAGGACTGTTGATTCTTCAATGTTTTTTATTATTAATCTTTTATTATATAAAGTTTTATTTCTGAACTGTATGTCTTTGATTTTTTTTCTATAATTGTTGAGTTTGAAATAGTTTCTTGGGATAGGGATGAAAACAATGTATCTTTCAGTTGTTTTATGTTGCTAAGATTAAGAACAAATCTGCTGCAAGTATTAAGCAGATTGGCCCAACTGTTTTAGCATATCAAAAGAGAGCAGTGCTGGTTAGTTCTTATTGAAGTCAATCAGTAGAATGTATCATCATCACTGATGACAAAGATATATGAAGAGGTATTGCCCATTTCAAAGTGTTTTCCTGACAGTCTGTTGGTTTGGTTGCTTCCCCACCTGTCCGAAGCCTGTGTTGTGTACCTGCTGCTTGTGTCCTCAATGGGTGGCTGCTGTCTTCTAGGGACAATACAAATGGTGAAAACAGGTACGTTCTTTTCAAGTTATGCATACTGGATGCCTAGGAGACCAAGGAATGGTAAAAGCAGCTATTGAGAGACATTAAGTTGTCCGGAGAACACCCATCTGTTAGAAACATGTTTTTCTTTAGAAGAAAACAGTGTTGTGTTTCTCTGTAGTGCAGAGGCTCTTTTCTCCTCGAGCTAAGCAGGGAAATGTGCATTTCTGCCTCTTCCATTCGACTTTGAAGACTCTGTGAAACCTGTTCTGAAAGGAATTGGCTCTAGCGGTGAAAATCCAATTTATTCTAGGCCAAGAAATAGAGCTGAAACTTCTAAATCCAGTGATTCTGATCTAAGGATGGGACCTGAGGTGCTGCTCTTCAGAGTTACTGCCTCGTATATGAAGCGTATGTAGTTGTCTCGTATGTCACAGGAATGAAAAATGAGCTGAGATCATTGTGCTTGCAGGGACATCTTGTTGTTTTACAGAAGAGTACTCACAAGGGCTGCCCTGTAATATATCTTAAGATTAATTAGAAATAATAGGAAATTGAGTGGGAGTTTGTCTCTGTTAGTATTAATATCGCAAAGTAAATGTTACTGTTTCAGCTTAATTATGAGAACTTTCTGGAGGAGATCATTTTGAAATCCTCAACAGAAATTAGACTGGTGAGAATAGTAGCTTGTTAAAGGTATTTTTCTTCTCAAATATGTTTACTTTAAATCACAAAGAAATGAGATGCTATTTCTCACATCGGTGTAATACCTAAGTAGGAAGGAGCCTTAGCTGTTAACACTGTGTCAATCATTGACAGCTGAAGAAAGAGGTAACCAGCAGATCATTATTTTCATTTGGCACCAGAATCATGTGCCATAAAACCCTCTATTCTAATAGATTAAAGTGGCAATTTTCTGATGAATTCGGTGGCAAGTAATACTGGCTAACAGAGTATGATGTATCCAGACTCTACCTAACTCTAGTTGTAGTAAGTGCTATTACTATTCACTCAGACTTGTGCATCTTAATGGGTCATTAGGAGTGCTCTGTCGTAAGATGTTGCACTTGTTTTTTCATTCTTTTGCATAATTTGACCTGGAAAATAATTTAGGCTCACCTGTAAAATACTGTATAGTGCTTTCGGAAATGAAGGCAATCTGCAAAGTGGGAATGATATATTCACATTCTGCCTTGTAGAATAATTTGTTTAGAATAATATTTATCTTGCTATGTGTAACATGAGATACGGTTCTTTACTGAGGTGTGCACATTTAGGACCTCTTATAGTCAACGGAGATCTAGTTAATGCCGACCGTGGAGCATAGAGGGATTTATCTGAGCGTCTGCTTTTGTGAGCTGAGCCACTGTCTTGGCTTCATTATCTTTGTTGATAAAACCTCTCAGGTGGGATTGATCCAGTTAAGGTAATCCAGGGCCACTTTAGATACCCTGTGGATATCGGAGGCATCCACAGAGCTGACAGATATGACAGGGGGCCGGTGGGAGACTTGGAAGCCTCAACAGTGGCAGCTGGAGTCCTGACAGAGTATCTGACATCTCAGATAATGGTAAATCACTGTATTTAGGCAACTGCATCTGATCTTGTCAGTGGACGTCTAAATTTAGATATCGTAATACGAAGCTGAATCCCACCCAGATACAAGGCATCCTTTGAAAATTTTCAAGACACAGAAACTACACAGAATCTCCTGCACTGGTGACTTCAGGCCACGTGAGGTATTTTTGGCCGTCTCACATCAGACTAGGTGCTTATTTTAGGCAACTGAAGGAGGATAGCATTACCTACTACAGTGTAACTTTCTTAAATATGTTTGATCAAAATGAAAATGCTAATAATACAAAGAGAATCAGTGAAATTAGTTAAATAATATTTACCCATTCTACGTCAGGGAGTTATTTGCAATCAAGTGATCTGAAGTCTGAACAGGAGTAAAGCGCTGATGGTATCTTGTATTCCAGAAATGTTCCAGTCTACCCTCCAATAATCATTTTCCCAAGCAAATGTGCATACAGCAGTATTTATTTTTAACACTTACCCTGCATCTGAGACTGAATTCATAATTATCGCTAGCGGGATGTTTAGGGCTTATTTCGCTTAAAAGCTACTTTTAAGCCTGTATTGTGAAATCTGTATTAAAATATTTGGAAAAGCAGTCATATTTGCATATTTAATAATGATAGTTATGAAACTTCCTATTTTCTCTGAATTATCCTTTAAGTTTGCTAGTGACATATGTAGAGATAGGGAAATCATGTAGTTTGTTTTTGAACAAATATCATATGCAACTTGGGTTCCTGTTTGATATCATCCTGCCTGGTAAGCAGCCTACATTGGTAGGTGGTTGTTAAGGGAAAAACTAGCAGGAAATTAAACAGTAGAACAGATAAAATTCCCAGAATGATTAGCTTCAAATGAATTGAGATAGCAGTGTCTGCAGTATCATTTGGGAAGTAATTACCTATTTGGCTCCATCCAGGCTCACATGTTTTATTGTTCTCACTGCTGACAGCCTTGAAACTACAGGGATCCTAAACCTTAAAATGATGTCTTAGGTAAGCAGAGAGCTGGTGTATTATAAGGTTAAAAATAACTAGGTTGTACAAACAGAGGGTGCTAGCATGACTAGGTGGCCCTTCTTAACTCAGGGATGGCAATGTACTCTACTGTCTTACACCGTGAATGGATAGTTTAAAATTAGGAAAGGAATCATGCGGTGAAGAGATTTGTTGCCTTTTTCAGTCTTTGCTTCATGGTTGTTTAATCTTTGTGTAAAAGAATATGGTTTATTAGTAAAATTATTAAGTAATAACATGAGTTAAAATTAGTTTTGAAAAGCAAATTTGTGGCATGTGAATCAATGAAGTGTTGGCCTAACACAAGTCTCCCAATATTCATGTGCAAAAAATAGCTACTTTTGTAGACTGAGAGGTTAAACTTGAAATACTGTGTTGTCTGGAAGATATGTTTTTCTTAAGCAGCTGCATAGATCGGAGCCTGTTCATGCTTGTGTTCAAATTGTGCCAACTATCTGGTCAATTTTATTAAGATTTATTGATGGAGGATAGGAAAGTTATGAAATTAGCCAGCAAAGAGTGACAGGGCCATCTGCAGTGCTCTGCAGAAGTTTTAGAATTGCAATCAACATTGAAGTCGCATGTTAAAAAATGGGATTTATTGCTGAAGCATGCATCATTGAATATGGTGTCCATATGATATCAGCAGCTTCATTAAACCTACTAATAAAATGTCATTACTTAAATCTGACCAGTAACATTTCAGTATCTGTTGGGTGATAATGTTAAGACATTGAGCTTGGAAAAGATTGTAACAATTGTATTAAACTTCAGCAGAACATTTTCCATATGAGTAGCTTTAAGGGTGGTTGAGTTGCTGAAATGCCCCATAAACGTGACTTCTGTAAGTTTAAAACCAAAATCTCAAAGTACCCAGGGAACTTTGGTAGAATCTGGTGTGGCAGAAACTGATACTTCATCAAGAGCATTTAGAAATACTGAAGAGTCTTGTTATGTTTAAAAACATTGAACTGTGCAAAAGCCTTTAAAGAGAGTAAAACTGCCATGCTATTACTAGTTGCCATTATAAATATGGTCCAAAAAAAAAAAAAAAAAAAAAGAGAGAAAGGAGAAAGGGACTTTTCCTTTTTTTAAAGCTTCTCAGACCTAGGAATGGTTACATTGGCTATTCAAAAATACAGACGAAAGGCTTGTGCAATATGTTGTTCTTGAGCCAGTCTCTGGCTTCTGTTTCCAAAGTATATGTTCACTTTCCAAAAATGAAAAATAAAATACTTGTATAATCACAATGACTCCCGTAGGGAAAAGAATAAAAATATTGTCCCCCAAATTAACTGTAATTTATCACAAAACATACCATCATGTACCATGTCTAGTTTAATATTTGTACTTTGAATTATTCTTACTTTGCCAATGGTCAGCGTGTAAGATGGCATTCATTGAATAATTAAGCTTGAGAGAAACATCATGATGTGCATAGTTATCTGAGAAATCTTTGGAATTACTTTGTTCAGAGACTAAGCTAGGGGGAGTTTCTTTGGATGGTTTGTGGCAAGAAATTATGATGACAATATCAAGATGCAGGAGGAGGGGAGAGGTCAAAGAAGAGTTTTTGATCACATGAGGCTCAAGGTTAAAAAGTTGGTGGAGAATCTGGGAGGAAACCACACAGAACATGAAGTAGGGAAAAAACATCTGCCTGGAAACTCCTGAAATGGCTGGTTTGACATGCAGTGCTCATCAGTTTTTCTCAAGTGACAGCTCTAATTTTCTGGCATCCAAACCCTTTTCTTCAGCATTTCTGTTCACCAGCAGTTTTGACTTTTTTTTTTTTTTTCGCTCATGACATTTACTGTAAAGTTTAGAAAGCAAAGTTGAAGATGTCTCTTTATAGCATCCAGGAGGCTTACAGACGATGAAAGAAGAAAAAGCTCCATATCAAAAAGGGTTGTGGAAAAGCACAAGGTAATTAAGTTTCGTATTCTGATTTTGTTGGCAGGTGTTTATCTTCTCTCATTATTTTAAAATATGATTTGGCATTTCATAGCAATGAGAACCAGGATTGGACCTCACCACTGTTCTTACTCTGGGGCTGTCCGTAGCTCATGTCAGTAGTTGAGCAGCTTATGAGCATTGGATGCCCCTGCTTTTGATGATCACTTTACAAACCTTTATTCTACTAGCAAAACTTTTAACACACAGGCCTGCTGAATTTTATACTTTTTAAAAAGCTTAATAAGGAGTTCTCATAGCTCAGTACTAAGCTTTTTGATAAAATTAAAAGTAGCTATGGATAAGCCTTAGTGAAATTCATAGCCTGACCCATTTTCTTTTCTTTCTTTTTTTTAATTAAAAATGAAAAAGGAGATTAAATTTAGATTTTAGATTCTGCAGGCATAACAGTTGTGGAACCCAAGTTCAATTTCCTACTATTTGGACAGTGAAGGATTCACTGCATAGTGTTGTGCATATTTTTTTAAGTACTTTTTAACTCTAATTTTCAAACACATGGAAGTTCACAGAAATACCAGAAGTGAGGCATCTGTGAAAAATAGCCATACTTTATCTGCCATTCTCTTATTACAGGGCTAAGAGCCTACAGAGTTGCAAGACTAATATTTTAATTTAGAACAAATTATGGAAATCTGTTTCTTTTATCTTTGTGTTTGATGTCAAAAATAGGCCAGAAAACCTTAGGGCAGGCTTTTGCAACTATTTGAAAATACAGAGGATTCTTCTCAGTCCTTGACTTAAGCATTAACTGTTATTGCTTTGAACTTTCCTCATAGCATCAAAAGGACAACATTTACAGAGGTATATGTCATTATTAAAGTGTGTTAGATTGACAGAAAATACGAATGGAAAGTATTTAAGTAAATAAAAAGCACTTATAATTAGTAAGTATTGCCTTATAATCACATGTTAACTTTCCAGCATTCTGGGATGAATAAGTTTATTCCCATCTAATTCATAAGGAAAATCTGTCATAAGTTTTTCTAAAATAATGAGCCCTGATTCGTCAGGTAAAGGTTCTCATCCTATGCTCTTATTAGCTCACATTTTCTAAAAAGTAGGTTGTGCTGCTGAGACATATTAGTTGTTGGTAACACATTTCATAAGTGAATCTATGTATGTAATTCAACATTTCCAAATACCTGTAAATACAGTAATTTTTAAAATAGTCTGCAGAGGTTTTTATGCCATTGCTAGGTTGAAATAGTGCTCGGATTTAACTTTGATATGTTGCCCAAGACCATTATTTTATGTTATTTAAATCTCGTAAATCTTATTAATGCCAAGAGGAAATGCTGCAGAGCCCATCTGGTTTTCAGTGCAAAGGAAATGCAGGCATCCTACTCCAAACAAATTACCCTGTGAACGTTTGTCATTGTAAAGACTGATCACAGGAAAGATTTAATTTTTAGGAGTTTTATGGAAAGAAGGGGAAGGAGCTGAGCTGACTGTAAAATCTGAGCAATTTCATGTCTATCTTCTACTTAATTTGGGAGAAATATTAGTGGCTTTCCCAGTCACTGGCACCCAAGGATCAATAACAGTTCAATTAAAGAAATTATACTGTTCTTTATAGATTTTGCTGGGAGCAAGATTGTTCCTTAAGTAGTAAACTGGAAGCATCTTTGTGGTTCACTTTGTTCTCTTGTAACCTTCCTGGAGAAACGGTACTATTATCACCGTACATTTATCTTTATATTCAGGAGAAAAATGTTGTTTCTAGATTCCTTAATCTAGACGTCTTGTGAGTAGAGAAAGGAAGCTACAGGGTATAATTATGTGGAATACCCCTTTCGTAGGTCTTCCAGCGCATGTGCTTCTTTTCACTGACTGGAGAGCAAATTTAGATTTCTATCTGAGGACCTTAACTGCCAGAACTACTTACCCAAAGTTTAAACAAAATAAATTTAAGGGAGTGGATATTTTTCCATGATTTCCACATCTTATGCTTGTGCTGTAATTGTTAAACTTTTGAAATAGGAGAGCAGTAATTGCTTTTGCTACTTATTTTTGAGTATCTAGCCTTCTGTGACTACAAAGAGTTAATCCACCTGGTGTCAGTTTTGAAATGTATAGGTCTTTGACTTTTACTTACTATGTCATCTCAGAGTAAAGACTGCTACTTTCTCCAGGGTGGCCAGTTAAGAAGTGTTTATTAAAGGGATATGAAATTAATGCCGTATTTAAGAAATGTTGAGTCTGAACACTGATTTGTGCGCATTTTGCATTCATAACTGTTCAGTAATCTGCAAAGATGCTAAGGCTTGCAGAGCCAATGGCAAAACATTGCTCTAGGCTTAGTAATAGTATTATCAAAGCAAGAAATGTTTAAGCAGGTTACCTCAGAACTGTATTCAACACAACCTACTGCACATAATTAAAAATACCTTTGATTCTTTCTTGCTCTGCTGTTTAGTCTGTCCATCATGAATGCATAGTACTAGATTCACTGCATTTAATCATTTCTCTTTTAAGGATATTCCTTTATGTTGGAAACATAGTCTTGTCATTGTAGAGACATGTTAAGAAGCTTCCAAGATACTTTATATATAATTTTAAAGTAAGCACTGGAGAGAATTCAGTGTGAAGAATGACTGAAAACAGAACTCATGGAAAAGAAACAGCAACAGTAACTAGAGCAGAGGCTCTCAAGTCAGATCTGTGAAGCACTTATTGAAAGGGAGTTCTCTGAAATGATATGTTACTTCAGAAGTTTGGCAACTGTTATTGCTTCAGCCTATTAAGAAGTTAAAATTAGTTTGCTTCACTAAATGAGTGCTCAGATACTCTTTTATTGTTCAAGGGTGTATTTTTGCTAATCTTCATATGTGGAGATGTTCTTAATTTCCACCAAGTTTTGCACTTTTTTCCCAGTGGAAAAATTGACTTTTATCTTCATACACATTAATGTTTCAAGTTAATATTTCTCAAGTGCATATTTTATGAATGTATTGATTTATCAAGGACACTTACATATCTCTTGGAACAGTATTTGTTAGATGTAGCTGCCAGTCCAATGATAGTACATGCTATATATTATATTACAAAAAGGCCTATGCGAATTTCTGCTAAATAAAAATCTCAACAGCATAGAATACTAAAAAATATGTCAAATTACAAGGAAAGAAGTCTCTTGGGAAAGTCAGAAACCCTCTACATCTCCATGTCCAAAGAGGAACCAAATAAGCTTCTATAAGATTCCTTACAAATGTTCGTCCAGCTTGACCTTGAATATGGCAGGTGATGGTGATTCCTCTGCCTTTTCCCATAGATTATCTATGCCACTATTATTTTGGAGGAATAGTTATTCTCCAGTGATGATGTTTTTGCCGAGACCTTCTGTATGATTTTAACTAATGTCATTTCTTTATTGAGTTCTGCGTCTTTGATATCTCGAGCTTGACTCCCTCAGCGGGCTTGTAAGGCACAGTTATAAAATTTTATTCTGGAAATATGATGTGTACTGCTCAGCTTGGGAGTTATCTTCTCCAGTTTTTGGTAGATTGATGGGTATACGTCATCCTGTTTGCATATGAACTCATCAGGCAGATGGCTGGACGTATATTTTCAGTTGAATAATATGTTAATGAAAATGTTCTACTGCAAAGATTAAACAAAAATTATGTGGATTTGGGACATTCTTGTGAGAATTTTAATTCCATAAAATGAATAGATAGTTTGTGATATGTATGGTCTTTCTTCTCTAAGTTTTATGCAGTTTTAAATAAATTTGCAATTAATTGCAGCATGATCAAATTGCGGTATGTTATATGTAAAAATGAACTTCACAAACTTCCTGATAATTTGTGCTTCTCAAATAAACCAGGCAAGTCGTTGCAATACTGCTTCTCATTATTGACAGCTTTAACACTTTTTAGATGAGAATCTCAACAGAAAATGGTCTGATGGTTGATGAGGAGAAAGCTTGCAAAACAGGAATGGTTTAGGTTATTCGTAATCCAGATGATCTTAATAAAATGAGAATAGTTAGTTGTTGTATATTGGAAAACAGAATAAATGGCCATTACACTGTAAACTGCTTTTGTACCTGTCTCTCCTGTGTGTCTTTTCACACTTAGCCTGAATTGTGGCGTGCCCATTTCTACAACCTTTGGGATAGCTGGGGAAATGTTAGTGAGAGCTGATGTGCGGGTGTTGGCTACTCCCTGTTCCAGTTGCAGCAGAAGTTTCTGGAGTCATTTTTGCAGATGCAGGAAAAATCAAGCTAAAGTAAGCTCAAGACTGCACAAGGCGTTTAAGTTCTGCAGCCTGTCTGGCTAGTTATTGTTATAAAACTGAAGGCTGGCACTTAGCAATGCCAAATTTATGGAACATGGGGCTGTGTCACCACTGGCTTGCGATGTTAAAGAGGATCTAGCCAGAAATTTCAAATTTGGGTGTACAATTCGTTGTCAGATTTTATTACTAGAGATTTTTCAGGAATACTTTATTTCTCATACTTAAAAATAAGATACCTGTGAAATAACTTTGTTTAAGGGTAAAAAAAATGAGAGGAAAAATAGGTAAGAGTCATAGAATCATAGAATCATAGAATCCTTAAGGATGGAAGGGACCTCTAGAGATCATCCAGTCCAACCCCCCTGCACACGCAGGGTCACCTACAGCAGGTGGCTCAGGACTGCGTCCAAGCGGGTTTGGAAGATCTCCAGAGAAGGAGACTCAACCACAACCTCCCTGGGCAGCCTGTGCCAGGGCTCTGCCACCCTCACTGTCAAGAAATTTTTCTTTAAGTTCCTGTGG
>VZSV01000258.1:701972-713262 GCA_013398735.1 Nothocercus julius | reverse complement strand
AGTTTTTCTTGTTATTTTTAACATCCCTTGCCAGACTGTGTTCCAACGGTGCCTTAGCTTTCCGTGTCGCTTCCCTGCATTCCCTGACAACGTTCCTGTATTTCTCCCAAGGATCCTGTCCTTTTTTCCACTTTCTGTATACTGCCTTCTTCTGGTTGAGCATTGCCACAAGGTCCTTGCTCATCCATGCAGGTCTCCTGCCCCCTCTGCCTGACTTCTTGCATACAGGGATGCACTATTGCTGGGCATGGAGGAGGTGCTGCTTGAACACCAACCAGCTCTCTTGGGCCCCCCAACCTTCTAGAGCCCTAGCCCACGGGATTCTTCCAAGGAGGTCTCTGAGGAGGTCAAAGTTGGCCCTCCTGAAGTCCATGGTTGCAAGGCTACTTACAGCCCTGCTCCCTCCTCGTTGGATCCTGAACTCCACCAGCTCATGGTCACTGCAGCCGAGGCTGCCCCCCACCTTCACATCCCCAACAAGTCCCTCTCTATTTGTCAGCACGAGGTCCAGTAGCCCCCCTCTCTTCGCTGGCTCCTCCAAAACCTGCATCAAAAAATTATCATCCATGCACTGCAGGAACCTCCAGGACTGTCTGTGCCTGGCTGTGTTGTCCTTCCAGTTGATGTCAGGGTAGTTGAAGCCCCCCATGAGAACCAGGGGTTGTGACCGTGAGGCTACTTCCAGATGACTATAGAAGGCCTCATCGACTTCCTCGTCCTGGTCAGGTGGCCTGTAGCAGACCCCCACCCAGTGTCTCCCACGTTAGCCTGCCCTTTAACCCTCACCCACAAGCTCTCCACTCGCTCATCATCCACCCCCAGGTTGAGCTCCGTGCATTCCAGTTGTTCTCTCACGTAAAGAGCAACTCCCCCACCTCGCCTTCCCAGCCTGTCCTTCCTAAAGAGCACAGTGCCTTCCATGACAGCGCTCCAGTCGTGGGAGCTGTCCCACCATGTCTCTGTGATTCCAATGAGATCATGACCCTGGGACCGCACACAAATCTCCGTTCCTCCTGCTTATTCCCCATGCTTCGTGCATTGGTGTACAGGCATTTCAGGGAAGTAAGGGAGCTTGCAGGTTTCCCAAGAGGGGTGAAAGAGGACCCTCTATAGTCGTCTCCTATCCTCACTTCCCCACTACCATACTCCCGCTGGATGCCATCTGACTTTGGCTGTGTGGTACTGACTGCCCTGTCTGCGTGACACTCCCCTTCCCCCTTCCTGCCTAGTTTAAAGCCCTCCTCACCAGGTTGGCCAGCCTTCTGGCAAAGAGACGCGTGCCCCTCTTGCTGAGGTGGTTCCCGTCATTCCCCACTAGCTGGTGGCCATCAAACAGAGTTCCGTGGTCATAGAAGCCGAAACCCTGTTGCCAAGACCAGCGGCGCAGCCAGTTGTTAATGTGCCATATCCGCCTTCTCCTCCTTGAATCCATTCCCCTCATTGGTAGGGCAGAGGAGAACACAACCTAGGCTCCCATACCTTTGACAGCCATCCCCAGGGATCTGAAATCTTGCTTGATGTCCCCCAGTTTCCCCAGGGCATCATTAGTGCCCACGTGGAACAGTACCAGGGGATAATAGTCGGACTCCTGGACGAGCCTTGGGAGCCTCTCCGTGACATCCCTTATTCAAGCCCCTGGCAAGCAGCAGACCTCTCTGGATAAGGGGTCGGGTCTGCAGATCGGTGCCTCCGTGCCCTGCAGCAGGGAGTCACCCACGACAATCACCCGCCACTTCTTCCGGGGGCTCCTTTTCTCCTTAGGGGCAGCACCCTCGGGGCATGGACCTGCCCGCCTCTCTGTAGGCAGCCCCTAGATGGGCCTTGATTCGTGACCTCGTCTGTCTGACCCACAAGCTCCAGGGCCTGGTACCTGTTGGACGCAGCCACCGGTGGGGGTGAGGGGGGCCGGGGAAGGGCTCTCCTGCCCCCTCGAGTAGGGACCTCTTTCCATTGTTGTTCATTCCCTGATGCTGGTAGTCCTGCCCCCTCTACCCTATGGCAAGAGGACACTGGATTTACAGACTGATTTACAGTCAGAAGAGCCGGAAAGAGTAGTAATGTGATAAAAGCCAAAGAGAAGGATCCTCTGAGGATGTAAAACTAGCGCTGAATGGAAATGGCACCTGAGTTTGAGACCTGTTCCAGAGTGTTGATCCTGTGCCCATGTTTGCCTTTTAGGGCTCTCTTCTGTAGACCCCCATTCACCCCTCCAATATACACAATAAGGAGTTACATGAAAACAAATATCTTCAAAAATTTAATTTGAGATGACAGATGCTTTATTCATCAACTATATCACTATTTCATGGCATCACTAGAAGGCGGAGAACCTTAATACACTATATGCACCATAATTCAGACTAAATAGATTACTTCCAAGACTGGCTTTAGCTTGAGACTGCTTGAATGTTGATGTTTGTTAATAATGTCACTCAGTTTTATTATCCTTGATTAACATAAAGTCACAGAAATTTTCTGAATTCTGTCATTGACTTCTCATATATTTGTTATTACTCTGGTATGTGTCGGCATTTAACTCACTTGTGTTTTTTTCCCTGAAAAAAAATTTTTTTTCTCCTTATTAATAAATGTGACATCAGTTATTCAGCTTATTTTACTTTGGCATTTACTTTAAGATCCTATATTCTGTAGGTTGATTGTTTCTTCAGAACTCTCAATACCACTGGAAAATATGTTCAAACAAATTATATTTAATATATACATGTTTACATTCATTTATATACGTATTTAAGCAATGTTTATATAGATTGATGATAAATGCTGAAGAAATGATATGAAATGTGTGATGTCACATTTCCATTTTTCATTTATATAATGATGTATTCATCAGAGATGATGAGATTCATAATTTTCTAAAGAATAATAAGCATATTCAAAATTTAGTATCCTAATGTTGTATTTCAGGATTTGTTCACATTGGACAGCCAAAATGCTTTGAAATATATTCATCTATTTGGAATATATTCATCACAACAATGCATATATTATGAAAAATGGCATATTCATGTTTATAAGATATATTTATAACATTGCACTGTAAAGAATTCATCAAAAGGCAATCAAGACAGATTAGTGGCTGAGAAGTACATAAAAATAGCAATACAATTTATTTCGACCTTATCACAAATAAGCTTTTTTTTTAGTAAAACATAGACCTACTGCCATTTGGAAAGAGAAGAACATCCAGTAGCTAAATTATGTTCATTGAACTTGCTCAGTCTGATAATGAGAATTGAGATGAAAATTAAGTGTAGATACCAAATTGTAAAGCAGATACTGACACTTTATTAATGTGTGTTGTCATACTGCTGGCGATACCATGAAATGATTGTTAGCTAAATATAAACAGACAGAGTGGACTTTAAGCTACTGACAAAATTTTTTGCTCAAACTTTTGTCATCAATGTTTTGCTTTGCTTTTTAATTTTGAATCATGTTGAGTCATGCAATAATCATGTTTTATTAAACAGTTTTTTTAAACATAACTTTTTTCACCATGCCTCACAGATACTTGTAGGAAGACAAATGAGTAGGACGGTATGGTGCTGACTGTACGTATGGTGCGTTTGAGGTAGATAGATTTACGTACACTCATTTATCCTCTATGATCCCAGACACTGTGAGAAACCAGCTTCTAGAGGCTACTAGAGATCACCTAAGTATTGTGTCTTCCAGAATACTTGCTAAAATTCACTTTCTTTTTTTTTTTTTTTTTCCAGCCTGTTGTCCCCACCATGTAGGCATACAAGGGATGAGATGTACAACATTTACTCTTTTTACAGTTCTTCGGTTAGTGTATCCTCAGATTTCTTTATATCTACTTGCGATGTGGCACATACATTTCTACAGTTCCATGAAAAGTATGATAATACCTTCTAGCTGAAGGTAGAGTTTGTAAAATCTCTCATGGGCCGTGACTCCACGGAGATGTACTGATATCTAGATTTGTTGCTGTTGTTGTTGAAATATCTCTGCATAAGGTTTTTTAGGAACCAGATTGTAAGTACATGGATAACAAATGTCTCTTTAACAAATACATTTCTGAATATCAGGAAAGTTTTAAAAGTAAAATTATTGACTAGCATTTCTTACTTGATACAGGAGAGAGATAAAGAGGGTGATCAAATAACAGATCTGTTATTCACAGTCTCATATGAAGGAGTATATACTGCCATTCTTTACCTCTCTTGGCTCAAATGTGAGTCTTTGCACTTTGCATTTGTTTGCCTTCCAACCACTGCCATTTTAGTGACATTGACCTTAAGTTTGTTATTTATCTGTGCAGTATCATTACCACTAGAAGCTATACAGAACACATACAGGGCTTGGAATACCTGGGAAGAATTCAGATTTTTTCTTGGGGGATCCTGCATTGTATAGATGACTGTAGAGTACTATCCACAGAAGAGTTACACACTTCACTGAAAACCAGGTAGCATTGAAGGTGCTGGTATCTTTTAAATCTTACAGAGTCATCTTTAAAAACCATATTTAAATTTTAGAAAAAGAGAATACGCAAGATGCAGGTGACACTTCTCTCTGCCTGAACGGCCAGTTTTTGACGTGATCGTGTTGACTTCGTTACGCCATGACTGCCGTTACGTTCTGCACAAATTATTTTATTTCTGTCATTGTAGAGTCTTCCGCCTCTTTGTCTGATGAAGGGACTAACATTTGCTGTGAGGTCTTTTTCTTCTTTCTTCATTAACCATGATTTATTCAGTTTTGGACTATGACAAATATAACAGTTCAGTGTAATTCATAGCATTGGCTATATATCTGACAGCTGTAATGTTCACAATTTTTTTTTGGTAATTTGTTTATGCATCTTGCCTAGCTAATAACAAGACTGCTATATTAGAATGTTTACTCATGTTTCCTTCAACTTGCTTCTTTACATTTATAATTCTAACACAAGCGTTATAAATAAATATTTTTTCTCTAAGCCAAAAAAAAAGATCATTAGCTTATTTTCCATTTGATTCTTGAATTCAAGACTAATTTAAGTTGAACACATAGTACTCATTTTCTGCCTCAGATTAATATGAGTTCATACAGAATGAGCATCTGGATTTATTTACATTCCTCAGCATTCCGTATGCAAAAATGCAACGGTTATTTAAGGCCACTGTTTGGTAGCCCAGGAAAAATATTTCAGAGCATTGAACGATGTTTGGAAAGTACTTGCTTTTATTTATGAAGCCAAGAATTCCATCATGTTGGATGATCTTTGGTTTTAAAAATAACTTAAAACAGTAGAAAGCCTGTCCCTATAGCATGAGGGGTGATGATGTACTTAACTTCTAATTTTCACTGACAGTGTCCCTGCAGCACCTTACATCATATAAAATAGTTTTGAAAGCTCTAATTATAATCATTAAAAATTTAGAGTTGTGCTGATAGTATCAGCTTTTCACATTTAATTTTTTTTTTTTTTTTAATGACCTACAAGTATTTTCATCATTTTGCCTGGTCTGCCCATATTATGTATGCGGAAGATTAATCTGCTGGCAGGAAAAAGGAGGATAACATGATGATAAAATGTGTCCAAATTACAAATAATACTAATGACTGAGTTTATTTCATAGAACATGCTTATTAAAATTCCGTTGTGGAAAAGTTTAGTTTGTTACCATCTGCTTTTAGGACTTAATTCAAATATGTGAGAAACTTTCTAAAATTAGGAATCGCTTTTTCTGGTGCTGTATAATTAGTATTTATCAGTTGGTCATGGTATATAGCTTGATCTCAAGTTCTGACAAGAGAATATTGCACTGCTTTCCCTGTCAAAGTACGTGTGAAGGGATTTAGGGGGCTGCTGAGAGCCTGAGGTATCAGTAGAGCGCCATGGTTCACTCCTTTCTTTCCTGTATAGGTGCTCGGGTGAGCAACTTTAGACTCGTTCATCTCTCCACCCAGCTAATTTTCTCATGCAGGCTGTTTCCTTCTGTCATCGCTTGCACATTCTTCTTTCTGGTTGGCGGTTTAAATCTGCCTTGTTCACATCACTTCAAAATGCTTATGAAGTGATAAGCTTCCTATTCGTAGTGTCCTTTCATTGAGTTTCATCACTTGTTTTCTAACTTTTTTACACCAGATGATGCTTACATAAACTCTCAGTCTCTTTATAGCATATTTTGTGATGAGGAGATCAGAGAATCCCCACTCAACCCTTCATCACTCAGTACTTAGATGTCTGCCAGCCAAGCCAGCCCTCATCACCCTTGTTCCACTTTCTCAAGGAAGAATTTCGTTTCTCAAGGAGATATCTTCATTCTGTCTCACATAGTGGGCCTTCATCTTAACATATGTAAAATGCGTCTCAATCCCTCCAGCTCTGATTATTTAAGAAAATTCTTCTGATTTATGATAGCAAAAAGCACTGAGAAATAATATATGCGCAGTTACACTTAAACCCTTTCTTTCTCTGATGATGTATTGATATATACCACACAAACTCCCCTATGCATCTGTCTGTACAAGTCCTCTATCACTTTTTAAAATTAGATTGTTAACAGTCTGGGAGGAGGGCTCTTTTTTCTTTTTTTTTTTTTTTTTTCTTTCAATACATCTATCTACTGGAGTGCCAGCATGTTCAGATGTGGTGATAAATACAGATAGGGTATACAGTCAATAATTAGGAGATTTAAATGTATGACTGGTTGGAAATATGGACAGAGAAGATAATGAATGACATCCTCTCTGATGATCCAAGACTTCAAGACTGCACTGAATTTCGATTTAGGCGCTTTCTGCTTAGCTTTTGGTATATTTGGATGTTATGAATATTATTTCAAAAAGAAAAGTCCTTGTTGATGCTGATTATGTGTATCCATTCTACTTATAATCCATCTCTGTGAACAATATCAGAAAATAATCCTTGTTTTTTAAAGAACACTTTTATTTTTAGCTCTTTTCTAGTTTTAGTAGTGGGGATTTGATAGGAAAAATATATAGAAACTGACATGGAAATTCAATCTGATAATGTACAAGAGACAACTCGATTTTGCAAATCCAGGAAAAATACTGTGAACAGATAAGAAAATAGATTAATATTATTATGTACATGAAAATTGTAGTATGCTTATTTAGTATTAAGTAGTAATACTGTTACATAGTAGATCCTTCTTAGAGGATGCACCCTGCAGTGTAGATTTTAGTGCTTAATCTATATGCTTGAATAGGGTCCACGTTCATGTAAATGCCTAAGGGGAAAATTTCCATTAAGACAAAATTTCCCAGCTAGACTCCAGTGTTCATTTTGCAAAGGATCTCAGTTTTGTTTTTCCTTGTTTGCACTTTTCACACAGTCATTTATAAATGGAATGAAATTCCTTTGAAACTCATAATACCATTACTTCATCCCTCTGCAAATACTTCCTGAAGTGTCACCCCCACTTCAATGCGCACAGAACGCTGCTAAATGACAGTCCGTAGGCAGGTGGCAAGCTGAGATTTCTGCCGGTACACAAAATATGCTGTTTTACTATAGCTGCAAATTCTCCTTCTTCTATGAGTTTCTTGACTGTTGTTCTCCTGTGTATCGTATTTGCTATCTTGATTGTGTGTTGTCAGGACCTGGTACTTGATTCTGTCTTTTTTTTTTTAAATTATTATTTTTTAAACTTACTGCATTGAACGTAATGAAGACCAGATTTGTGCCTGTGTCCAAATCTGTAATCATAAGGTATCAATATAACAATTACTGAGCAACACTACATTAACATTACTCAATGAGATTTATCCTATTCAGCATAATTTAATGTTTTTCAGAGTTTCATTATATATCTTATATAGACTTATTACATAAGTCTGTAATTCACTTACTTGAATTAGATGCTTGTCCTATCAGGCATTTTAATACCTACTGAGGCTTGACAGTTGGAACAAAGCTCGTAAATAACACCATGGTTTTGATGGCGTCATATTTCTTATTCAGTGACAATATAAATTCAGTATGGGTTAGAAAAAAAAAGTTTTTTTTTTTTAGTAAGTGAGGAGAAACATGACTATTGTAGAGCGATGGTCTGAAACATGGCAAATGCTTATAGGATCCATATGTGGATTTATCCACTGATTGAATACTGCCTTTAGGAAATAAGCAGGTGTCTACAAGGGTATCGTGCTCCCATAAAGGCAAGAGTTAAATGTAAATGATAAAAAATGGATGATTTCAATATAAATTCAACCGCTATGTATAAAGATTGACATTAAAGGAAGGAAATGTTGTTGTATGTGGTGATTTGCTATCTCAACAATTCTATTTATATATTTTTTTTTGTAATAGCCATATAAAGAAGGTGAAGAGTAATACTTGGCTTTCTTTAAACTGTAGTGTGGAAGAAAGTAGTGGATGTTCGTTGCTTAGAAACTACTGTTTCGGGGGGGATTTTTTATAACAGAAAAAAAGACAAAATCAAGGAAGGGGTTGTATTATTTTATTTCCATTTAGACTGAATCATACATTTTTTTATGGCTTCCCAAAGGTGCTAGCAGAGGGTATTTCTCAATCTGCGTGTCATCGGTGGCATCTGGTGTCAAAGGAGTGTTTCTGTCCTACAGGTGAGACTAGGTTGGTGCAATTATGGGAATTCTGTGGAAGTTTTATACTGTTGGATCCACTGCTGTGCCTGTCCTTGGAGAGATCCAGTCCTGGCCTTATTCATAAGCATTAAGAGCAAAGCTTCAAAAGTTATTTAGTCATCTGACTGCTGATAATTTCAGTGAGAATTAAGCACTTACCTGTCTTTAAAATTCATGGCACTGTGCATTAGCACTAATGCATTTTTATATTTCTCTTTAATTTAGAGCTTTCGCAGCAGTTATGCTTATCCACAAAGCAAGCAGTTATTAGAAGAGCTTCTGTCACACAAATGAAAGATTCCTCTGCAGTTTGGTCCTTCCTGCTTTACGGTGTCTTTTGTTTATTCCATCCGCCCTGCGTGTGATTGGGGTACTGAATCTTTCATACAGCTTTCTCAGACACTTCTGTAATAGAAACAGTGTGGTTTCTTCTGAAGCCTTTATTTCCAAATCCTTAGAATTTTTCTTTATGAAATGTTTCCATGTGGTATGAGGAAGAGAAGATTATTTAAAGACAGTACCCAAAATATAATTTAGATAGCAAAGGAAAATCTGCAGAGTTTCCATTTCTCTTGGCAAATATCCAGATAACAATTTACTTATGACAGGTTATGTTATTTCAAGGGTCTTAATGAACTGAGTGAATAATTATGCGATTTTTGTTTGCACATATTTGAATCTATCATCCTGTTATAACAGTAGGCCAGCCCTCTTCAGTTTGTGTGTTACAGTTTTAATTGGTAAAATAAAGATGCTGGATGTAGCAGTACACATCTTTAGAAATGTGTGGACAAATGAGGGCTAAGCCATTGGCGCGGTTGTGCTACCAGCATCAATTTCTAGGGAAAAAAATTAGAAAGCAATGCAGAAAGAATAACAAGCCTGTTGTTATTCCATGCAATTTTGATTATATGAAGATGTTCCAAAATCTGAGTTTTTGCTTGGCAATGTGTAATTCAAAAAGCAGTTTCTATTAGCTAATTGTTATTGGTTTTGATTTGATTACCGAATGGTGTTTTTCTCCTGCCTACTGTTAGCCTGGCATATGGGCTTAAATGTAACATGACCTTTTTTTTTTTTTTTTTTTTTTTCCCTCAAAGGCTGATATTAATCAATTCTTTGGAGAGATATTTTCTTATCTATTTGTAGAATTTCAGTTTTACCAGTATTTTAAAGTAGGTTATGGTTAATATCTGAGTTGCTGAGATAGTCTGTTTGTTTGACATTGCTTGACTTTGATGCCCCAGGCATCAAAGATACCCTAAGGAAAAACATAGTGGCATTTAACATGTAGCCTGTAGTTAAACTGCATTTATGTAAAGAATGTAATATGATGTAGTGGATTGTTTTTGCTTGGATTCATGCTTGGCAGGTTCCTTGCAGGAGCGGATCTTTATATGCTCAGTTTGTTGGTCTTCTACAGCTTCATTTGTCAGATGTTGCTTCTTTGCAGTATCACTGACCAGGTTGTGTTCTCCAGGATTTCTTCTCTACAGCTGCTTTGGTTTGTTTGTTTGTTTATTTATTTATTTATTTATTTATTGCAGCCCTGAGGTATCAGGGCTTTTTTTTTTTTTTTTTTGAGAATCTGGACAAGTATAGCATACAAATTGTGCCTCAGGTTTTTACGTTTTGTTCTTAAACCTTCTTAAATAAAGGCCCTCGGAAGAGGCTTTTAGGAAATCACATGGTCATGGGGAAAAGGCATTAGGGACCTAATCTCAGTGTGAACCCATCCATTACGTTTAGTCTCAAGAAAACTGAAATGAATTTCAGAATCGCTAAACTGTGGTTCTAATTGTGTCTGACTCTGATCCATGTATAAGCTATGTCCGTGTGAATTAAGCATGCCTGGAACCTCGCTTTGTCACTGATGCCAAGTGTCATGAAATTTGATTCATCCATACCATTATATTTTCGAACCCTCTGAAATAGAGAGCAGACTTTCTGTTGGGAATGCTACTTGGTCCTCAGTCATGCCTCAGACATGAATTACCTGGGAGATGCTGGTGAGCCCAAGTTGTGCTGGGTCCATTTTTGATCATTTCACAGTATAGTTAGTCAAGTTGCAGCTCACAAGGTCATTCCCCAGCAATCATTAATTTTGTACCATTTATTTTTTTGTAGCTTAAGGATAGATATCACCCACTCTACTGCCTTCTTCCATTACTCTTGCCTAAGAAACAACGAGAGGACGGGCAGTGTCTTCAGTCCCCCCTCCTCCCTGATACCCTTTAATTGGTGGATCTGGCTATACATCTCTGTACAGAACAGTCCCCAACCATCCGGGAATCTGGAGGGTTGTGAGGCCCTTCTCATAAGGATAGTTCACACTGGGATGCCTGAGAGTTGCCTGCCTTGATAATTTTTATGGTAGCATACTTACGTTGAAAGGGCATAACATAATCCCAAGAATATTTTAAGAACCAGATTTATTAGTAAGCTTACGTTTAGAGCATATACACACAAATTAATATACATTTTAACAGAATATGCAGAGGGGCTAAGTCTGTCCCTTTCAGCTCTCCTTCGGAAAGGATTTTTTGTCTCCTGTTTGATGTCAGTGCTCGTTCTTCAGCTCAGGCCCAGTCTTCAGATTTGTTCCCTTGACTTCTTGTTTCCTGCTCAGTAACTTGCTGTCTTCTTCAAACAGAAGATTAGCAAAGTACTCCTGGCTTACTGTCTT
>VZSV01000258.1:654823-701837 GCA_013398735.1 Nothocercus julius | reverse complement strand
AATGTAAAATAAGCTGTATCTAAAGAATATCTAATGTCATGTCTTGTACAGTACTTGGAAGCTGTCAGAGCACTTCATTTTAGTTTCTAGAACTGACAGTGGAAAAAAAAAAAAAAAAAAAAAAAAAAAAAAAGCCTTTTCATCTGAGAAAGAACTTTCTACCAATAGAGGATTATGACAAACCAGGGGAAAATCAAAGCTTGTCATTCCTTCCCACTCTTTCTCCCATGGTATTTAGGTCCTTTATTTATTTAGTTATTTTTCCTTTTGGTGTTGTTCACGCTTTCTGCTCATGTTGTTGCATTAAAAGGCTCGTATTTCTTTCCGGGAAGCATCTTTTAATCAACTGTTCCTAAAGCGGGCATTAATATCCTTCTCAGTCATCCAGATGGACGGCCGTGATGCTGAGTATGTGCAAAACTTAACATGCTCCCAGTGATGATCAACAGTTTCAGCTCTTGAGTACTGAGATTGCTGGATATTTTGACTGCAAGAAAAATCTGTCTTCTATTTTTGATGCTCCATAAAACTGGAATGATGAATCTGTGAACACTGCAAGCTGTTGCTGCTGGTGAGTGCATCCATCCTATAATAAAGGAAAAGCTATCTGATTTTGAACAACATTTTAAAAATATCTATATATTTACCAATTCCTCCCAGAATATTTTTGTATGAAATGAGTGCATTCTATTGAAAAAAGAAAAACTCTCACAAAAATTCTGAATTCCTGTTTGGCTTAGCATCAAATGACAGTTCTTGTGGCGGATGGAGCCCGAGCAGAACTGCTTTGGAGCAGAACAGATTGTCTTGCATCACTGTGTTCTCCTGGAAATTTTTCCTTAAAGAATGAGCCTTTGGCATTTTCTGAACTCAGGAGGCAGTTTCCTGTGCTAATCAAGGCAGCTGACAAACTCCTTAGCATGCTTGAGTCAATATGGGTTTGCCCAAGTTCTTTTTCTGCCCTGCATGTTCTTAGAAACAGGAACAGATTGGCAGATGTTTATTTATACAGCTGCTGAGCTCTTCAGTGACAGACGTGTAACCAGATGAGAGGCTTGTTAGTCTGAGACATAAAATGTAGGCAAACTGAGCAATTTGTTTAAACATTTTCACCGTGAGTTGTATTTTTCCGTGTTTTTTAAATATTTTATGATGTAGCAGCTACAGCAGTATAAGCCGTTTCACCTGGGCATGGTTGATTGGGATATTTGTTGTGAAGGGAGCACTTTCTCAAATCTGGCCAGTCCTAGAGAGCTCGATACTGTTTCACCAGTGTGCTCAGAGAAAACAGGAACAAAAACAAAAACAAAAACAAAAACAAAAAAAAAAAAAGAAAAAAAGAAAAAAGATCTCAGCAGAGGGATTTCTTTGTTGACCCATTAATGAGCAGTAATAGTGAGATAGTTCACAAAGATGGCATATAAAGTAGGAGAGATGAGAAGGAAGAAAAGATTTTAACAGATAATACAAAGGTGTAACGGGAATTTTCAGCATTTTGACAATTCTAAGCATGGCAGTTGTTCTTTTTCACTTTGTGAATCAAAACGCCTGGAATTCTTTGCTGGAAGAAAAAATTGCTTTTGAAGGAAACCATGGCATATGTCAGACTTGTATGGCTAATTTCTGAGTAGTAAAATAAAACATCATCAAATTGATGAGAAAACAAGCTGAGTGGTCCTTCTTTTTAGATAAAATGTAATGCCTTTGTTTATTTTCTGAATGCTACTCTAGTTCTCCATTCTGTTGTAAGCAAGTGTTCATATTATGGTCTGTGCACCTTACATGGATGCTTTGCGTTATTCACTAAGGATTTCCGTTATTCCCATGCTGGTTAGGAGGGAGGCAATGAGGAGGCTGCGCAGGCGCCGCCCGCCGGCCCCGGCACCATCCCGCGACTCTGTTCCAGTCCATCCCATTTGTAGGCTGTGATCTTCTACGTGGGTCAGATATTCATTGTCCTTCTGGCCCTTCCTCTAGGAAAAAACAAGGAATACTTGTATGGGATTTTTAAGGGAAGATTTCCAAGGAACCAGTTACGGTATGTAATTAAGAGGGCCATCTGTTTGTCTGCTAGTCTCTTTCCTAAATAACTTCTGAACCTAATGGTTGTTTGTTGCCATGTCTGATGTAAACATGAAAATTCACAATAGCTCTTACATGTCGTTAGGATGGAAGGCTGGTAGCTGTGCGTAGCAGAGAGATCCCAAATAGTGGTCGTGTGAAGGGAATGCAGTAACTCAGCCCCTTAGATGCTCTAAAACACAGCAGAAAACTGCTGCGTAAACCAACATCATATTCAACCACAGTATCTGCTGTCTCCTTGCCCACCGCAGCAGGTAAGAGGTCTCGGAGCAAGCTGAGGTGAAAAGGAAGGACAAAAAAGGATATTGTGTATGGAGAAAGATGATAAAAGATACAGGTCATAAATCTAAAGGAAATGGGAATTCTTTTGTCCCGCTCTTTTACCATATATTTGTGTTGGTTACAGAAAGGTAGAAGGAGTGCATGAGGTCAGATATTTGGGGATGCCTCATGACAGGTTTTGGGAAATGTTGTCTTCTGAGTAGGCTGGATCTCCCATGGAGCTGAGTCCTGTCTTTTCCAAATCCCTGTTTCATTGTGCCTGAGGAATGAACTGATTTCCCAAGGTGTCCGGCGTAGGACTGTAGGCCACCTCTTAGGTATCCTGGGCCACAGGCTGTGAAATGCCTGAACACATGTGTCATTGCCTTGAACTTGAAACTCTGAAAAGCCGTAGTGGAGGGCTCAGAATATATTTGGTTTTATAAAATGTTGTGGGGTAGCTGCACCGTTTTGAAGTAGAGTCCAGAACATGAAATGCATTTGTGAATTTTTGACAGAGTGAAAAATGATATCAGGCTGTGGTGTGCCTATGTGGGCTCTTCCAGCCAGACGGAGCTAGAAGCATTACTCATGGATATAATTTATGGATGTCCTCTTATGTAAGATCTCAGCATCAGCAAGGATACAAAGATTACTCCCAAACTATGCAATGCCTTAAGCAATTGTTTATATCCTTCAGACGCAGGTTTCAGCACCTCTGTGAACTTCTTAGGTGGCTCTCTTGATCCAGTTTCATCTAACTGTGCCTTGTCAGTGAGCTTTTATGTGATACATTTGATTAGTACAGCTGCTGATTAGGATCTTAAAAAAAAATGTATTTTTTTCTTTAAGAGTTATTGAATAAGAAGCAAAGAGTCTAGTGGCAAGAAGGGGCTTCTTGTCTTTGATTTGTGGATGTATGTAAGCAGCATACACAGCCCTGATACTATTTTAAAACATTATTCTGGGTCCCTCTTTTTTCTTTGTGATAAGATAACAGCCTTTCACATGTAGCAGTGATGAAGTGGGTTCCAGACAGATTCAAACAGATGCTCTTTACCTTTTAAAATTGATTCCTAGAAACATGGTTGGAATGGAAGGATAGTTGCAGGAAAGAGTCTTCTTGACGCTTGTACATTTTAATTTATTGCTTTGGCCTCTACAGTGAAAACAAGCACTCTTTTGGCTAGTTGACAAGCCTATGAAAAACACGCAGCTTGTCTGTTGCTATATGCAACTGCTATGTGCAACTGCTATACTGTATATACTGTAATGTCGGATGAGATTTAATTGTCCACGTCAAATATCCTGCTGCAATGAAGTTACATTACCTGGTGTTTTCTTTCCTGTAAGTACAGTACTGGGAATTTTGTTTGATATAGCCGCCGTAGAGAATCGTATTTCTGGATGAAACTCAGGATTCCTGCTTGCTTGTTGAACAATCTGTCAACGCTTAGTTTATTTTGAATCTTAAGAACGGCCCTCATCTTGCCTCAGTTACTAAGTCCTTTTTCCTGCACAGACTGATAGTAGCCAAGAACCCTCAATGTCTCTTAACAACCAAACTAATATGCAGCTCTTCAACCATCTGCTACAAATAACACTTGTGCCTACCTCTGTGTTGATGACCGGATGAGATGCTAGGTCCTTACATCATTTCATTAAACAAAACAGGGCCAATGCATTATCGCTGTCATTCTTTTTCATTTTCTTTGCCCCTGCTATGCACAATCACTAATTAGAAGCAATCACGTCAAAAATACAGTAAAAGGGAGACACTGGGCCACAACTAAACCCCAGTTTAAGACAAGATTAATGTTTTTCTGATACTAATAGTTTTTGCATCCAGTATTACAAACCTATGACAAGAACCTCAAGATGAAAATCAGCATCCGAGATGTCTGTATTTGTAACTTAATTTGGGACACAGCCACTTGAGTTCGAGAAGGTTTCTTGTTTTTTTCCTCTCATCATCACCTGGTACCTATTTTAAAAACCTGTATTCCACATATTTTCCCCTACATTTCTTCACAGATACTACAGGCATATATTACTGCCTTTGGCTAGCAACAGTAATTCCTTTGCTTGACTGCTAATGTAGGGAACCTTTCCCATTTAAGGCTATTAAGGTCACATTTTATTAGTGAAATGGGCACTCCAGGAGTCCCTCTCCGGCCCTGAAGCGAGCTGACCTAGAACAGCCCTCATCCTCGCACGGAAACGCGTGGCCAACCTCTCTGCCTCTCCCCCCGACGGAGTGCCCTTATCCTAACCCCTGGGAAAATCATTCCTTATCCACACTGCTCTTCAGACCATGATGACTGTGGTGTGGGTAGCTGGGCTCCAGCAATTTCAGTGAAAATTAAACAGGAAAACAAAGTGAGAGACTTTATGCAATTAAATATCTAAAAAGTATTAAAAATTAGAAAGATATATTTCTTTTCAATACCTTAGCTTCCTCAGTTTTTGATGTACATTAATAAGTGGGTGAATATATATTGCTGAATAAATCATCGATCTTTATCTTTCACTGACAATTCCTAATGAAGAGGCACTATAGGAAGCTTGGTCATCTTTTAGTGTACCACACACAGCAAGGATCTACTTGCACAGACTTCAAAGAGGAGGTTCAGAGCAAGGATCTGGTCCTTAGTAGTGAAGTGAAGACTTACACACCTTTTTGCTATTACATGTCTCTAATTTACTTCTTTAATTAAAGTATCATTTTATCCCAAATATTTTATTTGAAATTGTTGGTTTTGGTCTGAAACAAGGCAAGTAAAATGTGCAGCAACAGAAAGCAAATATAAATTATGAAGTATACTAGAAACAAGTTAGTAATCTTCCTGCGTAATGAGAAATAGTGTAATAGTGTTTAACCTCCAAGTATTAAGAAGCTTGACATTTGCCACAAGCAAATGCAACTGGATGCAACTTTTGTGTAAGTGGAGCTTGATTGTGGTGAAGCAATGATTGTTTAAGAAATAACAGAATTATAGAGAAGTAGATGGGATGGATATGATGATACATACCAGCATTGAATATTTGGTTTCTCTTTTATGTTTTTTTCCAGTTTGAATAAATTTTTATATATTTTATATATATGTTATATGTATGCAGAAACGTTATCACACACACATACACAATTTTCATATCTCAGTAGTACTCACTTTTTTCCGCTTGCTGACGAAAATGTGGTAGGAAGCAAAGATCTTATTTTGCGACTTTCTAAATCTCTTCCAGCTCTCGACAGTTTCTTGTGGTTGCTTAGGGTGTCTTTGTCTCTTCTCCAGTGAACTTCAGTTTTCCAGTCACTGTCAGATACAATCAACATCCTGAGCCCAATAGCTGAGATCACATCCTAAGCAGATCCTGTTTCAAAGGTTTTGTAGGCAGCTTTCGTATGTTTTGGTAACTTTATGAGCGGAGATTTATTAGCTCGGTACTGGTGGTGGTGTCTGGAAAAGCAAGAGAGGTCGGTGAGTAACCTGAAATCCAAGCAAAATATTATACTGGTTCTTAACTTCAATAAGTGGCATCTTTTTTTAATTTTCTTTGCTGTATACTCTAAAATGTCAGTCTTATTCTATATCTGTTCTACCTCATGATACAAAAAAAAAATAAAAAAATAAGGCTAAATAAGAGCAAAAAAACCCACAAAAACTTGCCTTCTGTTCATCTCTGCCTTGCCTTGAGGAAGAAATAACAGACATCTTTTCTATCATGAATAAGTTCTGGGGCTGGAGATAGAAACAGAAAGGTTTATCTTCTTCCAGATACTGCGAAGAGACTGAAAAGCTTGCTTTTTTTTTTTTTTTTTTTTTTTTTTTTTTTTTTTTTTTTTTTTTTTTTTTTTTTTTTTTTTTTTTTTTTTTTTTTTTTTTTTTGTTGCTACTGCAGCTAGGCAGAGGCACCCTTTTAGGAATCCCATTATCCCATTATCTTTCAAACAGTAAGGGGAGAGGTAACGAGTAACTCACTTAGGGATTTACTGGTGATTTCACTGATCAATTCATCTCTCACTTCTGCTTATCTGTCCTGAACCATACAATATATAACCCAGCACTGATATTTTCTCTTCAGATTAAGACATGCTGAAGTGCTCTCCTGGATTAAAGTGCCTTCTTGAATGGACTTTAACACAGTAGAAGCTTCAGTGATCTCTGTTGACAAAGAACTACTTTCTTTTTTGTAGACAGTGCAGCTTTCCAGGATGTTAGATCCAAGGACAACGGCAGCTATGCTCAAAAATAAATATACTGTCCATATTTTTGGTAGCTTTTGCTTTCTTTTTTTTCTGGTCTGAATAAATCTTCAGGCTCTCTACTTCTTTTTATGACTGGTCTCAGATGAAAGAAAAACAGAATTAAATAAAAAATATACTGGCAACTTTCAAGTTTGTCTTTCATCTAACTGGTAACATATTCGTAATACTATCTAAGCTGCTCTGAAGGTAAGAGGTAAGGAGGGAGAACCGTACTGAGTTCAGCTGCTTAGTGAGCTGCACATAGGAGTTCTAGAAATGCAACAGCTGGTAACATCAGACCTTCATTATAGCCTATGCAGGCTAACTCCCCGAAGAATGATAGGTTTGACTTCAAAGGGGCTTTTAAAAGAACCTTAGTCTTTAAAAATTGTTCCCAGTGTCTGGTTTGCTTTCTTTTCCCTTCCTTCTCTTCCTCTTCATTCCTCTGTTTTTTTTCTTCCTTTCTCTTTGTTTTTTTTTCTCTTTTTCTTTTATACAATCTGTTAAAATATATTTGATCAATGTTGTAATTTCTCAGTCCTTTTAATAGCAATATTCTCCCAACAGCAGCAAAAAATGTGATGTCTTGTGACTAACTATGATTTCATCAACTGTGTCTTTGTAGGTCATTGCACTCAAAATACACTCAGATTTTTTTTTCTATTGTACATACTGTTGCTGGCCTCAAATAATGAAACTGACAAAGACTCTACCTATTTGTCTTTGTATACTACAGTCAGCTTCATCATAGATGCTCGTATTTTGGCAGTTACAGCTTATACAGACCTAAAATTATATGGAATGCCCTATTGTGAAATTGCTTGCAATCAAGCTTTAAATGCTCCTGAGGCAGCTGTGTCTGAGCAAATGATGGTGATAAATTTAGCAAGATCTGGTATTTCTACTTGAAAACTTTTCTAGCTATTTAGCACTGTTAGTATTCTCCTAGATATTCTCTAATCTATAATGATTGCTAAATCAACATAAAATACATGTATTTTGAGTGGAAGTAATTCTATGGATACAATCAAAATATTAACCTTAATCATTCTGTGATTCCGTGGCCAGCTATAGATGTAATGTATTGCGTTACATCTTTACAATGCAAATGTATTTCAATCTTTAATTTCTTTCTACCTCTATTTATTTAATTGTTACATTTTGTTAGTAAATTTCCTAAGGCTGCAAGTTATCGTGCTGTTTCTACGTCTATGTCCAGTTTTATCTCCAAAAACTTTTGAATCCTTTGGTCATGTTCAAGCAAATTGAGCTTGAAAGGTTTTAAAGCTATTACGTTAATAGGTTTATAGGCGAGTTCAGGCTGGAAGGGTCTCTGCAGGTCGCTAGTGAAGCCTCCTGCTCCAAGCAGGGCCAGCTTTGCTGTGGCCCCAGAGGTGTCAGGGGGCTGCTCTTCGGTCCCTCCAGAGCTGTCCTTGGACAGGCTGCACAAGCCCAGGTTCCTCAGCCTCTCCTCATGGGGCCGTGTAAGTTTCAGTGGCCTTAAATAACAGTAGCCTTCTTAAATAGCAATTTCATTCTTTCTTTTTAAGATAATGGTGCATCAAATATGTATTAATTGGCTGGTATTTGCCCGTTCTTCCTCTTTCTGCTCGAACGTTGTTCTGCTTGCCTAACCAAAAGTGCCCACGCAGCATAGTGTGCCTTCCAGAGCGCTGGATAACCTTGCTAACGCGTAACGCTGCGTACAGCAAGACACTGGTGGTATTCCCATTTTAGAGATCACTCCCATTAATGGAAGCAGACCACTCTTTAGAAGGGTCTGACCTTGTAACGGCAGCTCATGTTTCTTTAATGAAGCACAGGCAGCACTACAAACCCAAGACTCAGAAAAGCGAGATGGGGAAGTTGCAAGGTAAGCTTGCAGGATCCTTCTGAATGGGAAGCGAACGATGACAGCCGAGACAGGGATGTGTAGATTTCATTTTTGGTAGGTTGGACAGGCTGACAAGAAGAACATTATTTTTTGATGAGTTTTGACATGACTGTAAGTGTAGCAAAAGGATGTTTTTACTGTGGGATGCCTACTTTTAATGGAAAAACCATATTCCTGACACAAGTTTTGTAATAGGTGTCAGGTACATTGAAGCTAACTATAATTAACATCATTTTATTGGTGCTATGAAAGTAAAGTGGATAATTTTTAAGAAGTAGGAGCCATTCATTCAGCTATGCCGTTTTATGTTAAAGCGGTGAGGAAGAGGAAGCGGCTCTTCCCGTCACGGAAGTCTGACGAGGCGCGTGGCGCTTCCAGAGCGTTGCAGCCCCACGTCTCCTCACGGGAGCGCTTGCAGCGAGGTTGCTTTGGAGAAAGGCCTCTGGAAAGCGTGGGCAATGCCCTTATCCTGGGCTCCCCTCCCGCTGCGGCCTCCCGGGGGCACCGAGGCGCGTGCCCTCTGCCGGGTGCGAGGGACGGGGCGCGCGCGGCTCCCGGGGACGGCGAACGCTGGGCAGGAAGGCTGCTCGGGCACTCACAGGTGCTCTGGGAGGTAACGGAGCAGCTCGCTGTCTTCCTGCTGTAATTCTGTCAGCTCCGAGGAAGAGCGGGTGGGGAATGCGTGAAGTTTTTTCTCGAGGGATGCTCGCTTTTCGCTCCTTGCCTATGAGATCTGTGCTGGTTAAAATGTTCTGTTGGGCTCCCTCTTTTTCTCCATGTTGAAACTGAGCACTGATGCTGGTGGACCTTTGGTGCTCTCAAAATCCTGGACTAATTCCGGCTTTCAGTAAACAGGCAACATGTCGTGGATTTATTTATAAATTAAACGCTCAGTTTTAAAATCTGAAGGTGGTGGTTATGTTTTCATAGTGTGTGTTACAAATGACTGGAGTTTTCAGTATTTGTTGGGAGCTCTTAATTTACAGTTAATGAAACTTCTTCCACATCGGTGCCACAAGTCAGAGAATCAGCAGTGACCAAGGTGTGGTTTGATCCCGATCTGGGTTCTTTCATGGTAACATCCAATTGCTTCTGATCCACATGAGTCCTAGTGCACAAGGTCTGCTGAGGGCTGCTTTTGCTAAATACAAAAAAGAATCCCACGTTTTGTCTCGACCCGATAAGTAGTTTGTTGCATCACCTCTGCCTTTGAGCAAGCTTTCCTGCCCACCACTTTTACTTGAAAGCAGCAATATTCTTTCTATATCAAAAGGTTGCTCTTCGATGACTTTAATAGTCCTTGAACTTGGTCTGAAGAGGGTCTGCAGCACGTGTCCCATTGAGGACTTACGTGTGACGCTCTATGCAGAGTATGCGCCCAGGGGCAAATTTCACTGTAAAGGCTTTGAGGGTAGCTTTAAGGTTCCAGAAGGCTTCATGAGTGTCCCATGGGATTTTCAGAGCTAGGTAGAGGAATGCCAATTTTGATGTTAAGTAACATCACTTGAGAGACTTGTAACCGGACATACAGTTAGTTCTGTAAATGGCTTTTTACTTTTGCCTCAGGTTAATGATCTGTTATGCAGACTTGAATAATGTTTTATGTTATAATACATTGTTTAATGTTTATCCAATAAGATGTGTCTCAAGACTGACTGCATTGCAAGCAAGATTGAAATTAATAAGTACCTGAGGGGAGAATGTAGGGAGGATGGGGCCAGACTCTTCTCGGGGGTGGCCAGTGACAGGACAAGGGGTAATGGGTACGAGTTGAAACCCAGGAAGTTCCACCTCCATGTGAGGCAGAACTTCTTTCCTGTGAGGGTGCCAGAGCCCTGGCACAGGCTGCCCAGAGAGGCTGTGCAGGCTCCTTCTCTGGAGACCTTCCCAACCCGTCTGGCCGCCACCCTGTGCCCCGTGCTCTGGGTGTCCCTGCTGGAGCAGGGGGCTTGGACTAGGTGATCTCGAGAGGTCCCTTCCAACCTCAACCATTCTGTGATTCTGTGGTTCTGTAACTGAATTGTACAATTTCTGAGAAAGATGTCCGCTTTCACAGAAAAAAAATCACTTAAATCGATTATGTTCAAAACCCGTTTGCAGCCAAATTGCGTTGAAAAGTGTTTCTGAATGTTCATTCTGATATACTAAATAAAATTGAGTTTTTCAATGTTTTTCAAACATACTATATGAGCTTTGATGGTCATAATTATAATTAGGATTTTTCAGAGGGTGTATGATCAGTAGAAGCTGGCAATATTCAAGAGCCCTGAAAGTCATGCAGCATACTTGAGTGTTCAGATCTGCACATTCAGATTTAAAAATGTTAACCCCTTTACTTTTTCATTGCTATTTTTTTTAATATTGATGAAAAGGATGCAGTAACTCTCACTTAAACAGGATTAGAGAGAAAAACTTTTTTGTTGCTTGAAGTGTAGGAAGTTACCCAAGTTCAATACACCTACTATTGCGCTTGATCTTCTTATCCTCATTCCAGTCATGTTAAAAAAAACTGTTTAAATTAACCATCATTGCTTCACTATGTTGCAGTCTGTGAAACCTAAGATGACAAATTCTGCTGTAAACTACAGAATCATTGATTTCAGTAGAGATGCCTGCCCACTTATGCTTATCCAAAAGGAAGCATTCTGTAATTTTGTTTTGCTTTGTCTAGTTGATTCACCTTCCCTGTTTTCCTTTGAATGTTCCCTAGCTCACTATGGTTTATTACATTTCTGGGATGAAATCCAATACAACCTTTGCATAGTTGCATTGGAACTACCTGAAGAGAACCCCCCACCTCCTGAATCTAGCTAGAACTAAGTAATTCTACCACATACTTTGTATGCTTGTGCTTAATTGCTACTTGTTGCTTTCTAGATTTGTCCCTTCTACTGAATGCATTTTTTTTTTTCAGATATATTCAGATGTTTTATGAAAATGAAGCTTGTCCCACTCATGTTTTTAGTCCTTATTAAAATAAATTTTATAATTTTACAGTAGGGGAGAGGTACATCCCATCCCAGTCCTTGCCTGAAAGATTTTAAAAGTTCTTATAAAGGCTATTCAAGTGCTGATCACTAATGCAAACTAAATAAGTCTTCATCTAGAATAGGCAGCATTAGTATTTATCAACCAAGTGTGACATGGGCTGGTGCCTTGGAACACATTTTTTCCTATGTGCTTGTTGTAAATCAAGGAAATACCTGTGTATGTGTTGCAAATCCTTTTTAGCTTTTTACTCCTCCCTCTGCTTGCTTTCTGGGCCTTGACACTAGGTGCTCTCCCAGGCACAACTGTCTCTTTTCATCCATTTAATTAACTCATTATCAGCATTGCCATTTTCTAACTATCAGTAATGACACTGCTGTAAATGCAGCTTTCTCAATAATACCCATAATTACTGAGAAACTCTGAGAAACCAGGTCTTTGTATGGTAATAAATTGAAGTGTTACTGTTATCCATTGCTTGTGGAGCTTTAGGAAATGAAGAGTTCTTGTGAAAGCACTCCAGCTATAGAACCTGAATATGTATGTTGGGGGTTGTCTTTGTAAGCTCTTATCAAATGTTATCACTGTTATCTTGTGTAATGATTACTTACTGTGCTTCTTCTATGAAAGATGTTTTTGTGCAAGAGTTACTTTCATTCCTTATTTTGGACAAATTTTAAATAATCCAGTGCTATTTGCTTTAAAATATTTTTAATCCTTTTCAGAGAGAGAGTAATGCCACTTCTGAACCACTGTGATGTGCACCCAAAAAAAACCAAGAAAGATTCTTTTTTTTTTTTTTTTTTTTTTTTTTTTTTTTTTTTTTTTTTTTTTTTAAATACTCTCACTGAATGTTAGCAATTTCAATTGGAATCTGCCTAATTCTGGCAGGTCACATTTACCAAACAGCATCAAGCTGAGATGATGTGATTCTCTCTTAATGATTGATAGACTGAGTCTTCAAGCTCATCTGTTCCTGTTCCCACTCAGATCATTTGGAATCAGTTGCTGTTGGGGGAGAATTAGTCAAGCAGTGCAAACCCCGGCCTGTCACCTCTCTATCTCTCAACACTGCTGACAATCTTTTTTTTTTCAAAGCTAACAGTACGAGGCACATAAGTGCAAATAGCACGGGTATTCAGTGCAAAAATCTGTATTAGGCTGTAGAAAGCAAAATTTCCAAGGATGACAAATAGCATGTCACTGATTCCTTTTTTTTGTTTATTTCATTTTTTTTTTTCAGAAATTGAAAAATTTCAGGGTTCTGAAGGCAAGAAGGAAGATGAAGAAAAGAAATACCTTGATGTCATCAGCAACAAAAACATAAAGCTGTCAGAAAGAGTTCTGATTCCTGTCAAACAGTATCCAAAGGTACTGTAAATATAGTCTAATATATTTTTAGCTTTCATAATAAAATAGTAGAAAAGCTATGATTTTTAAATGCTTAAACAGTTCTTTTTCTTGTCTACAAATATGCAGGCTTGAAGATATATTGAAAAGAAAACAGAAACACAGTTTCAATCTGAGTTTAACTGTTATTGGATATTATTTGGTATAACTTCTATCTTGGGGCTTTTTAGGAAAGCTATTCAAGTGAATAAGAATATTTTCTTTCATTGAAGTGGGTTTTGTAGCTGGTCCTTAGGCAAACTGCTGAGGTGTTTTCTCATAGTGTGTTTTGTTTTTCTTTTACATAAAAATAGAAAGATACTTTCTTTTAGAAATAAAGGACCAATATAGGCACAAAGTATTCTCGTGGAATAAAGAAAGAATGATTTAATAACTATCAGAAATCAATGCAGGTGTGCTTCAGTTTTTTTATGAAAAAAAAAGGGAGATTTTCTCTGGAGTAATAAGTTCTAAAAGAGAAAGAAGCAGGATTCCTGCAACCCATGAATTTGACAGTCTGTATCCCTATTTATAAAATTCAAATGTCTTTTTGCCATATGCCTCTTTATATGGCATTTTCTTCTCCTTTCTGTCATGCATCATGATTAAAAAAGAAAATTTACATTGCAAGCTAAATTCAGTTGTTAGCGTTAAATTTTATTTTTTAATTTCACAGTGTTCTGCATGTAATGTTTAAATTAAAAAAAAACAAGAAAAAAAGGGATACAGTGTTCTTTGTATAGCTTTGTATTTTACCTAAGCAGTTATTGTAATAGTATTCCAAATGAAATGGTAAACATCTCCGTTTATCTCTAGAATATTTTTTTCTTACTGATTTATTATCACATGGTATTTGGTTCACCATTAGCCTTGATTACACACTCAGCTTTTTACTTTGTACTTTCATCAGTAATAGCAATAAATTACAATGGGTAAAAAGCCTATCAAACAAAATGAAAGGTATAAAAAATTGAGATTCAATGATTCAAACTGACATTTACCTCCTGACTAGTGAATATAAAACTGAGGTAATGTAATCATCCAAATGGTAAAGACCTTAGGAATGCACACAGTCATATAAGGAATTACTTTCTTGCTTCATAGCCTGAGGTACTTTGCCTAGATTTTATAACATTTTGAAGAAATGCTATAGGTGACCTGAAAGTCTTAATAAGAATCTAATAGTGCTGTAACTTTATAATGGCAATATGATAATATTCTAATTATTCAGAATACTATTTGATGAAGATAGTAGAATGAAAGACAAACTGTTTGAAAGACAAATGCAATAATTTATTCAATATAGTGCCTGACTATGGTTAAATTAACCTTCATTTACTTTAATGAGCCTGTTATATTAATGAGAAATAAAGATATAAAACATTTCTACAAGTTTCAAACAGTCAAACAAATGATCAGTGTAGCAGTTATAAAATACTTTTTCAGTAATGTAAAGGATGGTCTCAGAAAGTTTCTGTTGCTGATTTCCTAGCAATATTCTGTGTTTAGTTTGGGATAACTGAGATCTGTGATTGTCTTCTGCTGTCTATTAACCATCCTTCAAGGAGAAAATTTGCTGTTTGGAATAAACTACTGATCGCTATGGTATGACTTTTGTTGCTGAATTGTGTAATTTAGGATAGTCAAAATCAGTACACAGTTGTTGTTGAAGATTACTTTATAAACATTCACCAAAAGTAGCACTTGATTAAAAATATGTTAATTTTATATATTTAGCAGAACAGGTTAATCAGACCGATGTTTGGAAACAGTTAAAACAATGCTCTATTCAATCTGATGCGTATTTATGTTTTACATTATTCATTGCTGATATGCTTTTCTGGGCTGTGTTGGATGAGCAGTATTCTGAAAATCTATAAAAGCATCCATGAGTGTAAAACTTCGGAAAAAAAAAAAAAATCTGACCAGTTTGCAAGAATAATAATTTAATGTTGTTCATAGATTTTCTAACCTACTTAGGGATGAATTCAGCCCTCAAGAGACATTTGCTCTTATTTTAACTATGTCTAGAGATATAACTTGCTCTAAGAGAACCCTTGGCATAAGGACTCGGTATGGTCTGTAAGTTAGGATGCAGTGAGGATAGATCCTTTCAATAACAACTTCAGAATTAGAACCAGCATTTTAAGCTTTGAGCAAAAATTGACTTGAATGCAAAATGCTTCTAGTAGCTAAATAGCTCTTGAATTTGCAGAATAAGTATTATAAAATTGTCTTTGCTCAAGTGTCTGCAGTTTGATTTATGAAATTGCTGGTGCAGACAACAGAAAAAAAATCAAAGACTGTGATTAGCAGCAGCTATCTAATATTATCATGTCCGTCAAAGATACAGGCCTCTCCTTCTCTGGAAAACAGAAATATAAAAGAGACAAGAGTGTAATAGGTAGTTCAACAGCTGTCTTTTCCAAGATGAATCACTTTAAATCTCAGTAGCCCAAGTAAAAGCACAGTCTCATTTACACACACCTCCTCTAGGCACTAAATATTGTTAATGGCTGTTAAATATTGTTAATGTTTGACATAACCGAATATTGTTAATGGCTAAAAATTTGCTCTGAAACTGTAGTCTAGTCCCGTGTTGTTTATCCTTTTCTTTTTTCTGTTCCGTAATGCCTTTTTCATTTTTACTTACATGATATGTGAATTCCAAGGCAGACCAAGCAAAGCAGGCCAATGAAAACAGCCAGAAGAATACTTACTATTGGCATTCCCATTTTTCAACAGTTTTAGTAGTTCAATTTAAAATCTATGATAAATCCCCAAGGGGTTGTTCATAAAGATTTAGTCATCTATTAGTTGCATGCCATACTTCAATTACATCCAATCTGGAAAAAAATAAGAGTTAGGTCTTAAAAAAACAACAGCAAAACTGTAAAAATGATCTTGTTGCTGAAAAACTTGGAAGCCACACTTGAGAGGCTTTATGGCAAGCTTGGCATTTGCCTGCCACTACCCAGTCCTCTCTCTAAGAAATCCACATGTTACCCTAAGAGTTTATGGTCAAAACACCAAGAAGCATAATTCTCACATTAATCTAATGTCGCAAAAGTCTTTATGGGAAAACTTTGACTATCTTCTTTCAATAAACATTATTTTTTCCTTCATATGAATTTCAGCAGTTACCTTCTTTCCAGTCACTACCTTATCAACTCACAAAATCACTAGTGTATTTTAAAGATGAAGGAGCTCATGTCAATCTAAATATATAGATTTATATTTTTCTTACAAGTTGTTCTTTCTAGAAGTTAAATTCTTTTTGAGTAGACCTGCTTACAATTATATCTTTTCTTTATGATTCATCAACAGGAAAACCAGTTTAGATCTAGAAGAGATGGTAGAACTTGGGCAAATTTGGAGCCAAAATGCTGAGTTATTTAACTGTATTGCAATTCACATTCAAAATAAAAAATAGTCAATTTGTATCAAATTTCAGTAACATCACATTCTAGAAAAAATAATTGCACTTAATTAACAAATAATTTTTCAAAATCATTCAGTTGCTGAAGAGTGGGAGCCACAGTTTCAGGTGATGATACTTAGAAATAATGAGTCCTCCTGTTCCTGAGGAAGTACAGAAATGAGTTCTCCTTTTCCCGAGGAAGTACAGAATTCAATCAAATGTCTTCTGAACAAAAAATGCAATTGCCTAGCAAAATGGTTATTGAATAAAGAAAGTTTTGTCTACACATGCAGCTGGGTCATTGGATGCTAGCATGAGTTACAGGCATGGAGTTTTTAAGATCAAATATCAGTTTATGTACGAATAATTATTTCTGCAACAACTGGAAAATTAATTTACTATTCTTGCTTTACCAGAATTGGATACACAAGAGTCCAATCTTGAAGTAAATTCTAACGATTTAGAATTCAGTTTTAAATAAAGACTTCAAAATGTTGCCGTAGTAAAATATAAAGCAACATTTCAGAAAAGAGCTTATGAGATTCATTTTTATATTTGAAGGTCAAAAGATCCTTATATAAGGCCAAAGATGATTAGGACATGCTGTATGTGCCAGTTTATTTTATATGCATGTACTCAGAGAAATCCATAGTAGAAATGTGCCATGGAATGGAAGATTCTAATTCCTCTGCAAATCTGGAGCACACATCAGAGAGCTGCGTTCTCTCCTTTCAGTAGAGTCTGGGTGAGGGAGGTACTGTCTCTTCAGATTGAATACTCCATGGCACACTTTATTTATATCCCCAAACTTCAGCAGCAGTATATGCAATAAAACACAGCCATCACAGTCTGCTTAGTTCATAGTCCTTGACACCCATGTGAGGAGCAGCAGTTTCAACTGGTATATGATGGCATCTCCAAGGTGACTGTATTAGGGATGAGATGAAGGTTCTAAATGATGACCAAAGAATTATATTTTTATTTTCTCTGTACTGTTTATTTTTTTGAAAATGAAATTTACCAAAATACAAGATACTGAAAACATGTCCTAACTACTGTCTTAGAGTAAGGATCTGCATTCCTTTATAGCAGGAATGACAAAGATGGCAAGCAGGTTGATTCTGGATGGCTTTCATGATGTAGCGTTGCAAACTGAAAGCTACAATGTTTTCCAGAAGAAGCAATGTAATAAAGCCTCTTCCCTGCACAAAGGCAAGATAACAAATCAACAGATAGACAGTAATGCTCCCTTTAAGAAATATGATCTCTTAACTCCTGCTGATTTTCATCTTGATGTTTAACTACTGTTTTGGAAGAAAAGGTTGTTACCCAACTCACTACCCCTTGAAAGGATGCTGACACCCTATTTTACAGCATGTGTTTCCAGGGAAGAGACTTAAGCTAACCTTGTTAAATAAGGTAAATTAAGTTAAATTCCAGATTCTTCATATTCGTTGATTTGTCTGTCTCATGACTTTTCCTTGAGTGACCAGACTGAAATCACCTTTCTCATTCTTTGTCATTCTTTTTACTGGTTGTCATGTACAGAACATGTCAGGTTAGATTCATGGCTCTTGAAATGAAATGTATTTGCTCACCTATAATCTTGTAAAGTATTTAAAACTCTGAAATATATTAAAAACAATTCACAGGTGATTTGGACAACAAGGTACTATATTCCTTTTATATATATTATACCTCAGAGTGGATCCCTTTGCTGAAAACTTTCTTATTGGGCATTTGAAATAGATTTGGGGTGAAATAACTGTTTGCAGGAGAAGACCTGGGTCTGTACTTTTCTGCTTTCCTAATAAATTTAACATAGGTCAATGTGATTATTTTGTTTTAAATAGTGATATCCTTTAGGCACTACAAATAATTCCAACAAGCTTGAACATAGAGATGGTATTAATGAAAGTTATGTCCATGTAGCATCAGGAAGGCAGCTGTCAACATTTGATCAGTCATTTCTCAATTCTACCAAGTAGATACTTCAGTAAACCTTGAGTAACCTCAGTAACCCTTTTTCACACACATAGATAATGATGGGATGTATTTTATATGTTATTACCTACACTAGAATAGAAATATTAGTAAGAGGCTGTCTAAATTGGTATAGCATAAATTTTCAGGAAGGCAGGAAGAAGGTACATATCAATTCAGCTGAGATTTTTCTCTAAGTTTTCCCCTGTGTCCCATTAATTAACCATTTTTTATGGTTAATTAACCACTATATTTTGTATTGTGTCAATTCCATGTTAAAATATACAATGAAAAAATGTTCCAAACTAACTCAGGAGACTTCTAGGAGAGGGAGACCTATGATTATTCCTCTCCCCAAAAGTGAAAAGAGGCGCTAACTTTCTTGACATTCTTTATTCACTTGCTTTTCATACATAGACTAAAAATCTGTAATATTTCTGTTTCTGTTCAGTATATTCAGAATTTTAATTACAGGGATGAAGATAAAAAATACAATCCACAATAAGGAGAAAATGTTTCAGACTGGTGAAAATCTAGGAAGAGAAGTGGAAAAAAAAAAAAAAAAAGAGACCAAAGATTTTGGATAGAAATGAGTAAACAGTGTCACGGTGTCTGGAAGAAAAGACTGATGAATGAGGAAAAAGTGAAAAAGGACAGTCATGCCTGCGACTGAGGGAGGACCAAATTCACAACAATACTGTATGTGCAGTGATATTTCATTACATAGAGAGATAAGTAGAAGGACTTGAAAGACATGGGAAAGAGTAAGAGTGAGATGAAGTGATTGAACTCAAGATGGTAAGAATGACTCATGAAAACTCTAAAGGGAGAGTCATGAGTCAGCCATAGCAAAGGAAAAAAAAAAAAAAAAAAAAAACAGGAAAAACAGGAAGCCTCATTTCCACAGAATTTTCATGTTTTGTTGGTCTCCAGCACCACCACAGTGATCCGAAATCAGCTCCGCACTCCCACCCTTTCTCAGATGACACTTGGAAGAGGTCAGAGAGAGCAGTGTGGGGGACAATTTGAAGTGACGTGTGGGCTGGTTCTCTGATGAGCGCTTAGATACTGACTGACAGCTTTTGTTGAACATGTCAACAGCTGTGTACTGACATCCTCTTCCTTGGGAACATTGGGTCCGTACCATGACAGTAATTTTTATGAATTATATGATAGCGTATGCATTGGTAACACTTCCACCAGGCTTTTGCGCTGGGGAGGAGGGGGAATTGTTAAGCTAAATTTCCAATAAATTTTACCTCATTCATTTTTGATTTTGGTTCCTTGAACAAACACCATTGAGAAATCAAGGTGAATGGGTACAAGTTGAAACACAGGAAGTTGCACCTCCATGTGAGGCAGAACTTCTTTGCTGTGCGGGTGCCAGAGCCCTGGCACAGGCTGCCCAGAGAGGCTGTGCAGGCTCCTTCTCTGGAGACCTTCCCAACCCGCCTGGCTGCCACCCTGTGCCCCGTGCTCTGGGTGTCCCTGCGTGTGCAGGGGGGTTGGACTAGGTGATCTCAAGAGGTCCCTTCCAACCTCAACCATTCTGTGACTCAGTGAATGCCATTTCTTTTAGCATGGCATGTATGAAACAAGCATTGTTTTAGACATTATCCCCTAAGAAAATGTGTGAACAAAGAGAAGAACGACCTAGAGTGGAAGTGGTTCAATTGTGTCTTAATGTTTCAAATATGTGTGATTTTCCGTGTGTATTAAGAATCTATTTGGTTTGATCACTTACTGTTTTGACAAAATGTTCTGTTTTTAAAATTAGTGTATGACTGAAGCAGCTATTTATACCTAAGAACCTATGATCAAGCTGTGTAGTTCCTTGATGTAGATTTTTGATACTTCCTGATATTTTGTCTTTCCATTGTTTTGTAAAGTCATTGCCTTGTTTTGTGATAGCGTGCTTAAGAAGCTTATAAACGCTCTTTTGCAAATTTGTTCCTTTGTACAGTTTAAGAATTTGAGACCTTGTTAAAACCTTAGCTAAAAAAGTCTTTGCAAGTTTGTGCTTTGTAGAGTATTAGTTACAATGATGTTGATTTTGGGGGAAGTTCTGTCCCTGTTGTCCTTGACTTCATTTTAGCTTGATTTTAACTTTTAAGGGATGACTGGCTTTGTTCATTACTTTTGCTTCTAGAAGTGAGAATCCGTAAAATGTTTGGCAAGTCAGCAAAATGTACAGTGAGCATATAAGAAATCTTCAGTATTGCAGTACCTATTTTGCTATTTTAAAAATACAAATAACTATCAAAACAGTTTTGTCACAGCGCTGAATAATATTTGCTTATATGCTCTTATCGTTCATAAACTCATGACTTCTTGCAAATCACTCAGTCGCCAGTGCTAAAGGATGCATTCTGAAGGGTGAGCTTTTCTGCCCTTGTTCTGTCATAAAAGTAGAGTTCAGACAGTGAATATAGTAATTCTTTTCTTTTTTTCACACTCCTCCTTTTATGTTTTGATCTTCTCAAATCTGACAATTAGCTGTTCTGCTTTCAAAGTAATTGTCACATTAATCATCTCCAGGTGATTTGTGTATTTAGTTGCTTTTAAGTAAGGTGTGAAGAAAAGGAAATAGTCAGTGATATCCCCCTTAAATGGATAGGCAAGAAAATATTAAAATTCCAAGGAAAATGGGATTTGGCTTGTCAGTTCAGTGAGTAGCCAGGACTTCAAACTACAGTTTGTTTCACTTTACACTCATGTGTAAGGCGACAGAACAGTGAGGTCTGTCTTTCAAGCCTGGAGATGTTTCAGTCGACTGGAAAAAAAACAGTATATTTTATAATAATTATAATAAAAGAACAGAACTGTGTGGCTAGCCACAGAATATGGATTTTTACCTCCCCTACCAGCTTTATTCTTTTTCTGCTCATAGGCATAATATAGTCCTGAAGAGCCTATATACTTGGAAGGATACAAGAATTCAGACTGATGCCAAACTAAATCTAAAGATTAGGCTTGTTGTGTTTTACAGCTGTATTTTTTAAAGAGAAACCTGAACAACTCTTGAGAGGAGTATTATTAATTTAGATAAGATATACTGTTCTTACATTAATGCTATATATAGTTATTTAAATAAAGAATGCTTGAATGTCAGAAATACTTCAAAATTCAAGTTACATTTTCTCAGTACTGTGGACTTCTTTCCTACAAATAAATAGCTCCTTTTATGATCCAGGCATCTGCTTTAATGATTGCCCTATGAACTGTCTAATTGATTCTGAAAAGCTGAATCAAATATGTGAAAGACTGGAGGAAAAGTGTACAATCAGTATCTACATTTTTATTTTTCCTGGTATCATCTTATATTCTAAATGAAATGAAAATAAATACAGTGAAACCTTCAAAACTCACGGAACCAAAATATCCTTATGAAGGAGTGACCTACCTCAATGTTATTCAGTGCAGTTTTTCAGTATTTCCAGCTGCACTCAAAAATTGTAATACGTATGAATCTTCTATGCAGCATTTAATTATCAAAGTTATCAGGAAAATTTAGACTTTATTTCTATTTCTACTAAGATACATAGATAATATATCACACAAACATTTCTATTTCTTTGTTTTCTCTCTCTCTTTTTTTTTTTTTTTTTTTTTTTTTTTTAAGACCTGACCTATCATCCCTCTGTCTGTACTTATTTTTCCATCAGGAGGCAAATTGTGATTGTAGTCTTCTCATCACCAGTGTCAAATTTTAAAGTTTATTTAGTGGATGCAGAAAGTAGCTTCACTTAAATGAACTCCCATTTTTGTTCGTGATATGTGTTTTTGCTTCTATGACGTTAACTAATCTGTCATCTTAAGAAATTCTATTCTGTGCAGATTCCTTTAGAAATATCTTCTTAAAATTGTTCCTTACTTCAGAGAATAGCACGTATTCCAGACAGCATTTTAGAAAAGTTTCATTTAACTGTCCATGACCATATAATATTTCAGCAATGTAGTTAAAACAACATTAATATAAATAAAAACAAATAGCACAAAAATATATTCAAAATGAGAAGGTTATATTTCCCCTTTGATTGTATGATTACATGGAATCACAGAATGGTTGAGGTTGGAAGGGACCTCTGGAGATCATCTAGTCCAACCCCCCTGCTCCAGCAGGGACACCCAGAGCACGGGGCACAGGGTGGCAGCCTGGTGGGTTGGGAAGATCTCCAGAGAAGGAGCCTGCACAGCCTCTCTGGGCAGCCTGTGCCAGGGCTCTGGCACCCTCACAGGAAAGAAGTTCTGCCTCACATGGAGGTGGAACTTCCTGTGTTTCAATTTGTACCCATTACCCCTTGTCCTGTCACTGGCCACCCCCGAGAAGAGTCTGGCCCCATCCTCCCTACATCTACCCCTAAGGTATTTGTACATGTTGATCAGATCCCCTCTCAGTCTTCTCTTCTCCAGGGTAAACAGGCCCAACTCGCTCAGTCTTTCCTCAAAAGGTAGATGCTCTACGCTGGACCCTCTCTAGAAGCTCCACGTCCCTCTTGTACTGGGGAGCCCAGAACTGCACCCAGTACTCCAGGTGTGGCCTCACCAGAGCTGAGCAGAGGGACAGGATCCCCTTCCTCCACCTGCTGGCAATACTCCTCCTGATCCAGGCCAGGATCCCTTTGGCCTTCTTGGCCACGAGGGCGCACTGCTGCTTCATGGTTAACTTGTTGTCAACCAGGACTCCCAAATCCCTCTCTGTGGAGCTGCTTTCCAGCAGGTCAACCCCTAATCTGTACTGGTGCCTGGGGTTATTCCTCCCCAGGTGCAGGACCCTGCACTTGCCTTCATTGAACCTCAGGAGGTTCCTCTCTGCCCAACTCTCCAACCTGTCTTGGTCCCTCTGAATGGCAGCAGAGCCCTCTGGAGTGTCGGCCACTCCACCCAGTTTGGTATCATCTGCCAACTTGCTCAGGCTGCGCTCTGTGCCCTCGTCCAAGTCATTGATGAACAAGTTGAACAGCCAGTTGGGGCCAGTACTGACCTCTGGGGGACACCACTGGGCACAGGCCTCCAACTAGACTCGGATCCATTTATCACCACCCTCTGGGCTCTGCCATGCAGCCAGTTCTCAATCCACCCCACTGTCCACTCATCCAGTCCACACTTCTGGAGCTTTCCTATGAGGATGCTATGGGTCAAAAGCCTTGACTGAAGTCAAGGTAGACAACATCCACGGCTCTACCATTGTCCCATGCAGCCAGTCATTCTGTCATAGAAGGCTATCATGTTCATCAAACACAACTTCCCCTGGGTGAATCTGTACTGACTCCTTCTTTTCCTTCACATGTTCTCTAGGATGAGCTGCTCCATCACCTTTCCAGGGATGGAGGTGAGACTGACCAGCCTGTAGTTTTCTCAGTCCTCCCTCTTGCCCTTTTTGAAGACTGATGTTGTCTTTATTCCAGTCCTCTGGCACCTCCCCTGCGCTCCACGACCTCTTGAAGATGATGGAGAGCAGCTGAGCAATAACCACCACCAGTTCCCTCAGCACTCTTGGGTGCACCCCATCTCAGCTTATAGATTTATGGGTGTCCAGTTTGCCTAAATAATCCCTAACCCAATCCTCCTCAACCAGCAGAAAGTCTTCTTATCTCCTGGTTCTCTCTCTTGTCTCCGGGCTCTGTGGTTCATGGGGACTAGCCTTAGCAGTAAAGACAGAAGCAAAGAAGGCATTTAGTAACTCTGTTTTCTCTGCATCCTCCGTCACCAAGGCACCCTCCCCATTCAGCAGCAGACTAACGTTTCCCCTAATTTTCCTCTTGCTGCTGATGTATTTATAGAAGCCCTTCCTGTTGTCCCTCACATCTCTTGCTAACTCTAATTCTAAATGGGCCTTGGTCTTCCTTGTTGCATCCCTGCATTCTCTGACAGTGTGCCTATATTGTTCCCATGTGGTCTGTCCCTTTTTCCACATGATGTACATGCTCTTTTTCTCATTAAGTCTACCCAACAGCTCCTTGCGCATCCACGCAGGCCTCCTGCCCTCCTTGCTTGACTTCTTTCTTATAGGAATGCATGATCCTGTGGTGCTTGAATATTAGCCAACTCTTCTGGACTCCCTTTTCCTTCTAGGACCCTGGCCTAGGGGATTCCTCCAAGGAGCTCCCTGAAGAGGTCAAAGTTAGCTCTCTTGAAGCCCAGGGTTGCAATCCTACTTCTTGTCCAGCTTCCTCCTTGCAGGATTGTGAATTCCAACACTTTGTGGTCACTGCAGCCAAGACTGCCTCCAACCCTCACATTTCCCACTAGCCCATCTCTGTTCGTTAGTATCAGGTCTAGTAGCCCCACTCCCCTTGTTGGCTCCTCAACCACCTGCATCAAGAAGTTGTCTGCAATGTTCTGCAGGAACCTCCTGGACTGTTCCTAGTTGTGTGATTATCCCAGCAGACATCAGGGCGATTGAGGTCCCCCATAAGGACCAGGGTCTGTGATCGTGGGGCTTCCTGCAGCTGCCTGGAGAAGGCCTCATCCACTTCCTCTGCCTGGTCAGGAGGCCTATGCTAAACTCCCAGAACCGTGTTGCCGTTGTTGGCCTGCCCTTTAATCCTCACCCACAGGCTCTCAATTCATGTTTCATCCTCCCCTATGCTGAGCTCCATACATTCCAGCTGCTCTCTCATGTAAAGAGCAATTCCACCACCTTGCTTCCTGGTCTGTCCTTCCTGAAAAGCCTAAAGTCATCCATGGCCATGTTCCAGTCATGAACATGGCGGAGGTGTTCCAGTCACTGATTGTTGGAAGAGTCTTTGAATAGTAGTTTTTTTTTTTTTTTTTTTTTTTAATATGCATATAATATATGCATATAACATATGCTGGATGCATATCCAGCATTTACTGCTTTCTTTCTTGAACTCAAAATTACAAACAAGGGAGCTAAATTGCTGCACCGACTTTTTGATTTCAAGGACTTTGTCTGTGTTGTTATGATGGAATTCAGTTTTGCTTCAACTGCTCTAAAAGCCCATCTTGAAATGTTATCATTTAACATTTCATATCATAGAGCACTCAAAGGCCAAGCCTAAGTTGGACACCACTTGTGCTCAACACACGCAATAAATAAAACTGTTCTTGCTCCAAGGATTGACAGTCTGGAAAACACAACATAACTAGTAGATGAGACAAATAAAAAGGTCAGCAAGGGAGAGCTCGTAGTTGGTAGCAGATGAGTGGAATATAGATGATTCCTTGCCACTCACCAGCAAGAACATATGTCATGTCTGTTGTTTGCTAAGCCACCACAATTCTTGCATTTCTCTCTAGTTGTCATTTGTTAAATGTGTTGAGAAAAAAAAAGAAAAAAAAATTCATAAAATCAGTTTCATAAAGTAAGATTGAGATTAGGCAGGACTTAAACCAAGAGCATGAGAAGACAATTCTAATCAGGAACATGATTTTATATTAATGACATACAGTTTGTGCATTATTGATTTTACTAACAGATGTGCTTCGGTTGTAACTAAAGATGTCTGGGTTTTTGTTTGCAGTTAAAGCAGTATTGTTTCTTCCTGAGCTATTACTGTTAATTGAAGTATTTAGACTAAATTCTGTTTCCAGGATTATCAGGGCAAATTCAGCACTTTCAATGGCTGTAACTGTGGAAAAGAAAGAGGAGTTCAGAAAGCAAGTGTGCTGGTGATTCATGATTAGATACAGAATGTAGCTCACATCCACTTACCTGTGTTACTGCTTCAGGGCTACAAAGGGTGGAAAACAGTAAGAATTACATGTTTTCTTCAACTATACAATGAATCAGACCTAGTAAAAAAAATTCCAATCATGTTTCTCGTTAGACTTGTGCTCCAGGGGCAAATCAAACAAGCCTGTAGTTAGAGTGAGATTTTTGAAAGTACCATTGACTTCAGCAGGAGCAGAATTAAGACAATGATGCATGCTTATCAAAAGGCTAGCTTGGTTTGTGATCAGTCTTGGTTGATTTTATCAAGTTTCATGCCCTTTCCTTTTTTCTTTTCTAGATATTAAAACAAGCAGTTACCAAAATTAGTAATGTTAAGTAAAATTAAATTGTGGAAGAAAAGAAAAAATGCTTTCTGTTAAATAGTTCTTTTACAGTTTTTAGATATTTAAAAAAGGCAATTGAAAATAAAATGCGCAAGTCTACTATCATTTCATAGCTAATGAGAAAAAAATGTACCTTTAAGATGGACCAGAGTTTGTCTAATATGGTTACTTAGGTAAAAGCAGCATGTGTAAAATTTAAGTTATACTGCGTCTTAATGAACAAGAAGGATGCCTTCCTTATAGGTGTAAAGCTAACCACTTATTACAAAATGTTTAAAACAGCAGAAGGACTTTTGAGTCGGAGGTGTTTCTTTTATTATTAAAATATGAGATTTACCCTTTCCTTTTGTTGTGGTGGAGTTTGGTATTTAATTGTCCTGTAGTTTCACCCTATTCTTCATATTAATATTGTTTGTAATACAGAAATTTGGTGCAGTATGAGTGTTTCATGATAAAATTTTCCGCTGTCATAGATTCTCAACCTGCTTGGGTATTAGCAGGGAATTAAAGAACAATATGCTGATATCTTTAACCAGAGTATCAGGCTATAAGAAGAGTGTCCTCACAGATCTGTCTAGCATTTTCCAAAGTGTATTTTAATGACTATAACAATTTTTAAAAAGTAGTAAGTAATGTGATAAAGTGTGATATGCTTAGCAACAACATTATGAAACAAATACTATATACCACTGGTTTAAAAGGATAGGCCAAATTATATGCTAAGCTTATATTTTACAGTGTATAGTAGGATTACAGAGAAGGGAACAAAACAGTAAATTAAGCTCTGTTACTGTTAGTCTTTGGCTTATAATCCGCAAAATCAGAGTGTGTGTTTTAGAACTGCTGTAACAGTTAATTGCTGGTCGTATGCCTCTGCTGTTCTAGTGCAGACTGATCAAATATGATATAAATACAGAATCTGCACGAGCTGATCAGTTCTTGAAATCAAATGTACTGTTTCATCTTGCACATACACTCTTGAAGATGTCTCCCTCTCATTTCCAAATATGAAAAGTTTTGTATCTCTTCAGTTTTTTTTCTCCTGTTCAAGTGGGTTATAGGGTCCCTTCAAAGTGGTCATGGATATGACTTATAATAGCTCTCGTGAAGTTAGCTAAAATTTGTAGAAATTAGTTATAAAATAAAATATTAACACAAAAGCTAATGTTCTGCCTTGATCCCATATGCATAGACCTAAGGAAATAACACAGCTTTTCATAGAGCTGCTAGGAGAGATTCAGTCTTCAGTCCTACCTAAGTAAGCAAGTAATTTCTTGCACACTGGAGCTGCTCCAACCTATTCTCTAGGGGTTTTCTACAGGGTTTTGTCTTGTGGTCAACTGCAAGCTCCAATTCAAAGTTTTTCCTCTGGCTGTACAGTGATAAAGTTATTCTGGAGATCTTCCAAACCCGCTTGGATACGACCCTGTGCCCCGTGCTCTAGATGTCCCTGCTTGAGCAGGGGGTTTGGACTAGGTGATCTCTAGGGGTCCCTTCCAACCTCAACCATTCTGTGATTCTATGATAAAGGTTTTTTCTTCTGTGGATATTCAGACCTCTCGTAAAGTCTGAAGCTGTCGCCTTCCCCTTGGTTTGGATGTGTCTTTCTACCCCAAGAACATCTTTTCCCCAAACTTTGAAGAACTTAATTATCTTTGAAAGAGCCACGTCTCTGTTAAGTTTAGTTGAAGTCAACCAATGAGTTCAAAAGCTACTATTGAAAGAGACTGAACTGGAGCCACAACATGAGCCCATAACCTTCCTTCCCTTAGAAGGGACACTTTGGGCTGAAAACCCACACAGAGTACAGAGATAATCATCTGGCCCAAATGCAATGCAGCCTGTGTACAAGCAGTCATCTCTGGATCACGCTAGCCCTGAGGAGTGTGTATATGAGACAATCTGTACCAGCTAGTTCAGTGAAAAGGGCTTCCTCCCTCTTCAAGACTGTCATTTGAATGGTTTTGTAACTCCATCGCAACTTGCCACAGGTTTTGGTGGGTTTCCCCTGTTTCTCGAGCTTGTCTATTCTCTCATATTATCAGAGATCTTCAAAACTTCATTCTGTGTCAATAAAATAAAATACTATGATGATGAAGTCTAGATAAAAAACCCTCTCTTTCTGAGTAGCAGATAGTTAGCCTAGAGTCTCTCTAGCCTCAGCTTACTTCCTTCGTAATTTTGTTTATCATGTTGAACAAATAAATTAGAAAAGTGACTCTTGCATATAATGAACACAGAAAAAAAGTTCTAATCCTGAAAATCTATGTTTTATAAATGTGCCTTTACAGGTTTTATTTATAAATAACTCTTTTTTTGTTTGTTCTATTAGAATTTATTAAAAATATGCCTCCTTGTTATCTGCATTTATAGCCAGATTGTAGTATATAGGAATTCTCAGGTACTCTTAAGAATCCATTGCAAGACTGTTCAGTTGATAGAAAAGTTCATACTTTCAATTAAATTGACGTATATGTCCACATATCCACAATAGTGTTGTTGAATGCACAGAAGGAATATAGAAGGAATTCAAGGAGCTGTTGGTTGGGATGTTTCGTGCCTGCATACCTTCTAGATAAGTGTGAAGAGGAACATCATGGAAGTTCTTGTCACAGTTTTCTGCAGTTTTGGTTTGTAGAACTTCTTCATTTTACAAGGTTTAGGATATTATGTAGGAAAATGTCATGACAAACTACTTGCATATGGAAGGACAGGGCCCCAGATTTTCTCTTATACAGAACAGAATTCAAATTTCTGCTTCTAAGTTGCTAGATATGCTCAGCATAAGAAACATAAGAAGGCTACAAAATTAAGCATAAAATTTAATTAGTCACAAACACAATTTGACTATAGTCTTTTAGAGGAAAAAAAAAGTCAAAATATACTACCTCTTCCCCTGCCACTATCTTTTTTCTTTAAAGACTTCAGATGGGTTTTGTTCTGTGCTTCACGAAACCCAGCAAGAGTTTTTAGGACTCCTAGAGAATGCATTTTCTAAAGGCTGTGCTTTTCCTAATACCTTTAATGATCTATATTTTGAATAGTGTTTATTTTTGTTTTATATTGGCTGAAAACTACCCGTCTCTTTAACTTGATGGGGTCTTCAGTCTTTGCTGCCTTCAATTAAATTAGAAATAATGCTTTGAATTTGATGGCATTAGGTCATAGACTGAGGTGAGAATCTGTCTGTGGGTACACAAACATATGTCTTTATTTGTAATATAATTTATAAATGAGAAATAACAGGTGTTTTCTTACATAAAGGTCAGTATGATTCATATCTTTAAGGCTGGTATTATTTCAGTTTTAGGCTATATTAAGCTGTAAATATGCTTTCTAATACTTGGATAGAAGAGAATGTTGTACATGATGTTTAGTGGAACAAAAAGAATTTCATTTTGTTATATTCAATTAAAAATGTCTTTTAAGTACATGAAGAAGAATCAAAAGATGTCAGTCATAGATGGAAGTTTGATAAAACAAGAGGCTAAAGTAGCTGAGTAAAAGACAGGATCTCTCACAAAAAAAGAAAGAGCAGAACCACAGGTTCTATTGGGATTCCACAGTTAGGAGTCAGAAGGAAAATACTACAAATAAGGAGCAAAATATGTCATACTAATTCCATTTGAATCACTCACTGTCACTTATTAATTATAAAAAGGGGTACGGGGAGGAAAGGACTTCTTTCATCTTTTTTTTTTCCTAGATATAAAATCATAGTTATGTTCCAACAGAGTACATTTAGACCGTGATGAATATATCAAAAATGTGTTTCTATTCAACTGCTGTGTTGATAGCTCTGTTATCTAGGTTAGGAATAAGTAGCACTAATATGACTGCTATTACAGAGGCATTATTCCGGAGTAAAATGTAGTAGGTACAATACGGCATGCACAGCATGACTCTACCCATTTGCTCACTAATCATTGGTTTCCAAGCTGGTAGACCATTTACTGACTGATTAGAGGAACAGTTAGCTGTATATGTGAACTCAGCAAGAGGGAATTAAACCTTTTTTTCTGCCAGTTATTTTTAACCATAAAGATTCTTACAATGGAGTAAAAGATTGATATACTATTTCCAACAAGTCAGCTTTTCTCTATCTGGTCATACTTCTATCTTTATGTTTTTCAAGATACTCTTTTTAAATGCTTAGCCAAATGTTAAAAGAAAAACAATACAAGGTATAGAGAATCATTAAATACTAATAAAATAAAACCATTCCATAGAGGTTACAGAAACTGAGTCTTGCATGAGCTATTTCACCCTGATTTATTGAGAAATACACTATAGCCAGAAACAACAACTTTTTGAAAGATGGCAATTTGTTACTGCTTTTTACTGGCAAGGCATCCTTTCCATCTTTTTTGTTTGTTTGTTTTCCTGATAAACTGGCTATATTGTTTCAGACTGGGTAGAAGAGCCCTGTCTTAGACTACTCCTTATCTTATTACATTTTTTTTTTTTAATATTTGGTTTCTAATTGATAGAGAATGATCTCTGAAAGATATAGGTTATTTTTTTTCTCTAAGCTGTAGAACTTAAGCTCACATAGGTACTAGGCATTGTATTTTCCTGGCTTTGTCACGGGACAGGAGTGGAGCTTGCAGAACACAAAATGGGCAGACTGGAGTCTGGCTGTCGCGGCGGGATGAATAACGGAGCCATTTCTCAATAGGTAACGGGAATTTGATGACATGAGAAATGCTGAGTCAAAAGGACAGGAATTTCCATAATTAATAAATCTGTAGTGCATCTAGCCTACTCTCCTGTCCATAAGAGAAGCTGTAATATTACAGTGGGCAGACATGGCCTGAACTTTCATCTTTACTGCTGATGAATTTCTGCCCTGTCAGGGTAATGAGGCTGGTGTCTTGCTGTATTCAACTTGTGGCGCTTCGGCCTGAACTCTACCTTGACTCCTCATTTTTTGCTGATTTGCCCTCCTCGCAAGCTGCCTGCTGTTTCTCAGGTGGTTATCATGTATTTTGCCTTTTGTCAAACAGGACAAAGTTTTTAGTGTCTGGAAAAAACTCAGGCCCTGCAATTGTGACTTGCTCGATATAGGCATTTACAGAGCGCCTTCTGTTTCAGAACTAAATGGTATCTGTTCATGCCACATTTTATGGGATGTTGGGATGTCCCAGTGTGATGCAGAATATTTTTTTTTTTAGAAGTCTGGGAGTCTTTTTCTGGGAGTCTGAGTTTACCATGTTACTAAAATTATTGACATACTTAACTGGCTAGCTTTTCTGAAGACTTCCAGGCCAAAACGTCATCTCATTATGTACAGTGTTATTTTTTTTTTTTTTTTCATGGCAACCTTACTTCTTTTACAAGAATCTGTGAGGTCTGACAAATTTAAAAATGATTAGTATGTATGGCATCTCTTTTCTCTCTAATTTGAGCACAATACTTTTTTTTAGTTCCAGCTTGTAGGTGACATTTTGGATAGTTTAGTCTTACTTCATCACAGACCTTGACACTTTCAAATTTTTACTTTACTCACGAACTGCTCATGACCTATGACAGGTAACAGAGAAGTCAGCTACAAAATTTCACTGTAAAATTTAAGCTATTCTTAAAAAAAAGTAACTAACAAAGCCATTAACAACTATGTTGTGGATGCCCATAAAAGTCGCTAGATCATGTAGAACATAGTCATAAAACTCTGAAATTAAGGGTTCATAATGTAAGCGCTGGCACAAACAGAATTCGAGAGGCATGCATGGTGTCACTATAATTAGCTTACAGCTAATACAGATCATGTTTTAGTATTCTTTCTGCTTCTGCCAGAAAAGATGGTTTATTTCTTTCAGACATAATTACATTTGTCACATTTTTTTGAGATTGCAAAAACCATACTAGCATAAAAAGGAAGATGACTTTCAGAACACTTAACATCATGTTGTTCATAATATCATTAGAGGAAAGAGATGATGGGAAAAGAAAATAGAAAACAGAGCTTTCTACTTTTCAGATAATTTTTCTGCCTCCTGTCCCTGTTTTTTTTTTTTTTTTTCTTTTTTTCTTTTTTTCTTTTTTTTTCTCCACAAGAGACTATAGAAAGATGAGGACAGAAAATATATTCTCCCATGGATCTACCTGAATGGTGAGATATAGGGAAAAGGAAGTCTTTGCAATTCCTCTTGCATTATTATTCTCTCAATAAAAGGAGAAAATTCTTTTTTTTCCTGGGATTTGGTTGCCCAAACATGCCAGCTGTCTGCATGCTTTAGTCGTTATTCTTAGGTTTAAGATCAAGACAGACCATGTGCTATTAGTCAGTTGTATCTATATTTCCTTAAGGGGCAGAGATAGGTGTGAGTGATGCTGAATTTGCTAACTGAGCAAGTTGACTCAGTTTGGCCTAAAGTGAAAATGCCAAGATCTTTGATTTCGAGACAACTAATATATGGGTTGGGAAGGGAATAATGAGGAGGAGATGGAACTAAGTTGCAACTTCCAAGTTGCATTTGGTGGAATATCACCTTGTAGTAGACAGTCTGGGGATGCTGTTTCTGGTACATGTTTAATGAAGTATAGACATGAGTCACCAATTCCCTCAGTCCTTGTGGAAGGAAAGTAATTTGGACTTAAGTGAGAAAATTCCATCTCACCAAAGAATTCTGGCAGATTGATGAGAGAGTTTGGGCAATGAGGATCCATCCTGGGCAGTCAGGATAAAACCGGGAACAACCTGGTCTGACTTTAGAGCTGGTTTTGCTTTGGTTGGACTGCCAAGCTCATGAGGTCCCTTCCTGTATAATTCTGTAATTATACTTTCGGTGCTCTGTTTTGTCAGTTTTACATGACTGACATGATAGAGCATCTTTACGACTTCACCGTTGAGGACAAATGCACCATGTTAGAATTCTCATTGAAGAGAATATGGGACCATATGTTGGTCCTAGACCAGGAAAATGTTAATTATTAGAAAGTGTTTTGTGGTGTATTAAACAGTAAACATATAGTTTATTGAGTAGTGTCTTTTTTACACTTAATTTCACACTTTGCCATAACTTCCAAATGACTTTTCTGGAACAAGGCAGAAAAATATTTGGAATTTGGGGGAAAAAAAAAAACAGATTCTTCTGCTTCATTTTATAAATTGCAATACCAGAATACTTTAAGTAATGTGACAGTTAGCTTCTTGATATAGATCAACTTCAGGAGTATGCATTTCAGTGGAAATTCTATATTATTTAAAAACCTTCCAAATAGAAGCCATTCAAACTCCGTTTGACTGCAGAACTATGCTTAAACTACCTTTATTTTTTTTTTTCTTTTGGTGGATTTTCTTTTTCCCCTAGTAAGCTAGCTACAGTAGCCCAGAGTTCAGTGTTCAGTGTGGCATAATTCACTGACTGAAAACAGATTCTTGTACAGGCTGAGTAGCCCAGGCCACTTTCAGTGTTTTTGTGTCTTCGTGGTTATCATTAAAGGATTAATGAAGTTATATGTAGTTTAAAATTTTTTGTTTTCTACTATCTACTATCAACAAGTAATGTCCAAAATATGAAAGGGGACTAAGAAAATTGAGCCCAGCATAAAAGACCCGCAGAATCACAGGATGATTAAGGTTGGAATGGATCTTTGGAGATCATCTAGTCCAACCTCCATGCTTAAGCAGGGTAACCTAGAGCACATTGCACAGGATTGAGTCCAGGTGGGTTTTGAGTATCTCCAAATGAGATTCTATGACCTCTCTGGGTAACTTGCTCTGTCATCCTCACAGTCAAGAAGTTTTTCTTCACATTCAGATGGAACTTCCTGTGCTCCAATTTGTGGCCATTGCTTCTTGTCCTAGTGCTGGACACCACTGAAAAGAATCTGGCTCCGTTAAGGTATTTATAAGCATTGATAAGATCACCTCTCAGCCTTCTCCTCTAGGCTGAACAAGTCCAGCTTTCTCAGGCTCTCCTTATAAGACAGATGTTCCAGTCTTCTAATCATCTGCGTAGCCCTATTTTAGACTCTCTCCAGTAGTTCCATGTTTCTCTTTTACTGCGGAGACCGGAACTGGGCACACTGCTCCAGATGTGGCCTCACGAAGGCTGAGTAGGTGGGGAGGATCACATCCTCTGACCTGCGGGCAACACTCCCCCTAATGTACCTCAAGATTGGCCTTCTTAGCCACAAGGTCACTTCACGGTCTCATGTTCAACTTGTCCGCCAGGATGCCCAGGTCCTTCTCTGCAGAGCTGCTCTCCGGAAGGTCAAACCTCATCCTGCACTGGTGCATGGGCTATTCCTCCCTAGGTGCCGGACCCTGCACTTGCTTTTGTTGAACTTCATGAGGTTCATATAAAAGAAGTAGTTGCAGAGACTTTGTTGCTTTCGTGTAACAGCTGGCAAGAGAAAATTGCGGAACAAATCACTTCTTGTAGCGCATATTCAGTGCAATGAAGTAACAAGACTATATTTAAATAATATATGACTTTTTTTCCTTGTATTTCCAATGTATTAGGAGTACTGCAATCTCAAAATACCTATTTAATTAGACAAGAAAATGAATGCTAATAAGACGAGGCATCTACACATGTGAGCTAAGGGATGAATTAACTAGCACCACAGAGGAATACGCTATATTGTGGGGAAAGAGGAGAAGAGATAGAAGTTTGACTTTGAACTTATTACTGAACAAAATGATCAATCATTAAAGCACTTCAGAAACTATAAAAAATTGTCAGGTTTGGCTAAGGGTAATGACAGAAAAACAGACTTCCAATGAGACAAGTTTTTCTAATACAGTCAGAGAAGTAAGGAAAGGAGAGCGGGAAAGAGTGAACAGAGGAAGCTTAAAGAATAATAAGCAGTTCAAAATCAGATAGTATGTATTGAGTGGATCCAAGAAAATTGTAAATAATCCATAGGAATTAAGATTTAATTGAAGAGCAGGCCAGAAGTTGCAAGTAATGTGAGTCTCAGATCTGATGCCATTCTGACCAGCTACTGATGTCATATAGTTTATTAGACCCATTTGTGCCATGAAGCCACAACTGCAGTCAGGGGTGGTGTTCTTATAAGGACTGTGCCTTAAACTAACCATCCCTCTGGGAAACTTTTTGATGTAGAATAACTATACACTCCTATGTAGAATACCGAGTATGCTCAGCATACTGCTGTGTGGAATGTTCCTTTCTACAACTGGAGAACTGAGGTGTGTTCACCTGTGAATACACTGTGTGTTCAAGTGTATTCAATTCCCTGATTTACAAATATCTTTGTGATTTATGAGATGCATATATCTACCTTTACAAAAGAGAAGGTTTGTAGCCTGCTTTGAAGGAGAAAGAGAGAAACTGACTCTTCCAGGATGATTCACTTCATCCTCAATGTATATATGTAAAATAGGTTTCCTTAAAGCACCAACTTGTCTCTTTTGACTAGAAAAGAGACAATCTCAACTCTAAGGTTGAGTAAAATAAATCACATCCCAAGAGAGGGTGGTTGTTATTCTCTTGGAAGTATTACCCAAACATAGAACCTGTTCAAAACCATTGAAAGGCATTGGAAAGACCTTTCTATTGCAGCTGCTTCTCTATGGCATGTTCTTTGAAGGCCCTAGGTCTGCTGACTAGAGTCCATTCTTACACCTTCTGTCTTTGGGAACAAAGGTTTTATTCCCTTGTATTTGCACATCTTCTCAGGGCAGCACCTCATTGATTCAGCTTTCCTTCGAGAGTTATATGTAATTTAAAAAGAAAGATCCCTAAAATATTGTTTCCCCTATTTAGAATATAAATGCAGATGGAGACCAATTTATGCACATATTCTGAGACAGATCAACAGCTTATATGCAGTCCCAGATGTTGATGGGGCTGTTAATGCTGATATGTTTTCATACCATCTTCCTTATACAGTAGCCACTGAAGCAAATCCTTTGTGTCAGAGGTGTTGCGTGGTGTCCTCAGTTGCCATACAAACAAGTGATGCTTTTCCATTAATCAGCTGAGCAAACTGCCTTGACCTGAAACAACAGTTTTTTTCAGTCATATACTATACACAGTTAAATCAACATATAATTGAAATGACTGATTTACCTCCCTTGACAGAGCAGTTGTTCTTAAAATCTGTCAGTTCTTAATCCATCCCAGCTAAAGAGATAATATGACCACATGTTTTAGAATATTCTTCACAGTTCTTCATAATTATTATAGGGGATAACCAGAGACTATTAGTAATACAAATACAGGGGCAGCCATATTTATCACAGCCAACTGACTGATTTTTAATGATTGCCAAACGCCATTGAACATATAATGTAGTAAAATATTAACAGATATTTAAATTGCAAAAACATCTTACTAATAGGAAAATACTTCAGTGAAACTATGTTTTTTTGTTATCTTTGGAAAATAAAAATGTATTCCAGTAATTTTACACCACATCATGCTCAGTTATATTTACTGTAAAATGGCAGGCAGCCTTCAAAAAATTATAGTACTTTTTAACAGGACACTTCTGATATTTTTTTACAATAGGCTTCTTTTCTTCATTGTCTTTTTTTTTCTTTTGATATATATACATTACTAGTTATTGTACAGAGTATACCTATATTTTATACAACTATTAAGAATACAATACCATGGTCTACAATGTCATTGCCATTATTTTTTTGAAAGCTACTGAATGCAAAATATTTGTTAAAGAACAGATACACGTGGGCACCCCCATTCCAACACTTTAAATCACATCACGTGTCTATATGATATCAACTGACAAAATAAGGTTAATTTTATCACTGTCATCATGGGAAAGATTTGCAGAATGTGTTTGCAGAGACAATATGCAAAGGCTACACAAATTGCACAATAGATCATCATGAGAAAAACAGATTAGTCATAGCTAGTACTATCTGTATCAAAGACAGAATTCACATTAGACACATTAGGCTTTTAAAATGCGGCAGGTGATTGTTTTTTTCTAATGGAAATACCTTCTTAAGTTTTGGTTGTTAAACCAAATGTTCATATACCTCAAAAGCTAGGTTTCTATGCGCGCCCTTCCCCCTATTGCCTTGCCCTTCCCCACTTCCTTGTCTTAGCCAAGAAAAGGCTCTGTATGTTCTCTTCTTATGACATGGGGAAAATACATCTGTCTTTTGCTGACAGAAGTTAATTTTCTGTTCTTGGATGAGAGGGGTAGACCGATGCGAGTAGAATAAGCTTTGTTCATGTGTTAAGGAAGGAAGCGTGAGCCATTAAAACTGCTGCTCTCAAGGCTTGGAGTAGAGCAATGAAGGATGTAGAGAGGTTTATTAATTCAAGTAACTGTATTATTGCATCAGTAGCACTCATAAGTGGGTTCATCCTATATGTATATATGTATGTATATGTTACCTACTGTCACTTTAAAGCTGTTATAAAGGTGTCATACAGATGTGTAAGCTAAGATCTGTATATAACTGTATATAATTTCATAACCAACCACTGCTTCTTCACCTTGGGCTGTGATGTTCTTCTAGAATATTCTTTATCAGTAAGGTCAAGTGTCATTAAATACAGATAAAAATGAAAAATGATGCTATGAATGAAAATAGTGGGAAAATGGTTTTAGTACATCTAAGTGACATTGTTTTCTATAGGCATAGTTCATCTTTTTTATGCTTGAGTCATTTTTGATTTTTATATCCAAACCCACTGTTTGTTTTTTTTTTTCTTTCCGCTGGTTCTTTGCATTATCCTCTTGAATAGATGTGATACATGCATCTCATTCCAGGACACAAAGCGTTTGCATTACATGCTGGAGAGCAGCATCTGAAGAACTTAGCTTGGAGCAAGGCTTGGCAGCTGCCAAGTCTCTGCGCAAGGGGAGGCAGTTTCCTCTGCATCGGATGCTCCGCTGCCAGCTGGAAACAATCACTTGCTTTGCCACCACGTGCGTCACTGCCCTTCTATTTTGCGTGGGGAATAATTAGAACTGGAGCCATTTGTGTTGTGACTAATAGTTGAATAATTAGCCTACAGAAAAATAACTTTCTTCACATTTATCACACTGTTGCGTTTAAAATGTGTCGTCATTAAAGAAAAGAAATATTGACATTGTAGGCGTTTATTTGTAAATGAAAGCTATGTAATACAATGAAAGTTTTTTTTTTTTTTTTTGTCAAAATGCGATCTGTGGAAATAGATAATAGTTTTAAGTTACATTGAAAATAAGTAGTTATGTAACATTGGTATAAGAGCTTGATGTTAATGGCATAAAATCTATACTAGGTGTTTAGATGGTGGCTTGGCACAGACTGGCATGTATTTTAATATTTTACATATTTTGACTAATTTTACTGAAGATGATGGATGTATTTGTCAAACATACCTTCTCCTACCTTGAGTTACTTTTGGAATCTGATGAAAAATATAGTTTCTAACATCAATAAGTAAACAATATCATTTGCTATTTACCACAAAATAGTCCTTAAGTCATCCTTTTTTTTTTTTTTTTTTTTTTTTAAACCTACATTCTATATTCAGACATAATCATGATTTTCTAAGCCTCTGGGTTGGTTTGTGCAGATAGTTTTTTCGTCAATTAATGTACTGTTTCTCATTTTCTGAATAAGTGCCTCCATCATATTTTAAAAACAGGAAAATAAAATAAAACCCAGACTGTAGTCTAAAAACTATACTACAGACTAGTTTCAGTCCAATACTATGACTGTATTTTAGCAGCTGTTTCAGAAATATCAGGTTATCCTTTCAGGCGTTGGGCAATGGAAATATATGGGACTTGATTCACTAATATAAACTTTAGTTACATTAATCGATTTCATGGCCTTTCAAGTCTTAATTATAAAAGAAATGAAGTAAGATAAAGTTGGGGATTTATCAGCTAATGTAATGATTTGTAATGAAAACCAGCAAGCATAGAACTGTATTATTCTTGATACTTATTAACTGTGCCATTTGGTCTTTTGGGAAGTTTTTTTAAAAAGTCTGTATTACTCTGTAAAATATTTTGTATAGGGCCTTAAATATTATGCGTGAATGGGCAGTGCTTAAAACAAGTGATCTAGGTACCCATTTGGGATAGCAGCTGAAGGTCCTGCTTGTTAACACTTTAAAAATCTTCTGGATCAAAAGAGAAACCTCCTCTGAAACTTGTGTAAAGCAGCAGTAGCAGTATTTCCATCGCTTTCTGCCACCTACCTTTACGGTACGGTTTAAGAGAGTTTACTGATATTAAATTGAAAATGAATATCTCAGTCTGGTGTGAAGAGGACTGTGACCACGATCAAGAAAGAAAGAAAAAATACCACTGTGTAATCTTTCTTTCCAGAATACAGAAAGCTAACAGTTGTTTTGAAGCTTCAAAGATTTCCTAGACGTGTGGCTAGAAGATGTAATAGACTTCATGTGAATTATTATTAATATGTTATTCTGGCATTCAGTATATTTGTCAAGTTTTAAATGAAACTTCCAACACAGGAAGTTTAAGGTCATCATTTGACATATATCTTGTGTTAATTCGTAAAACAGTGAAAAGTGGTTGTTCTGGTATCCATCTGTAGCAATGTAAAGCAGTTTTACTAGGCTTTGGAATAAATACATATAAGATGATACACATTTTTCAGCTGAGTCTGACATCTAACTTCATGAATAAAAAAGACCCTATTAATCATGGGATGATAGAGTCACATAGATGGTATTTACCATTCTTGTAAGAGAATGAGTTGTCTCTTGTTAATGTTTTGAGGAAATGCTTAGTAATTATACAGAACAAAAGTCAGGAAAATACAATATACAGTTAAGTTGTAGAGGAGCTTAGATGTTGGTCTCTCACTTTGTATTAACTGGCATAGGTGGAGCATATTGTTCATTTGTATGTTTATTAATGCATATGTATTAATACATGTGTGAGTAATAGCTAACTTGACAACCTGAAAACAACTTAAGGGAATTTATACACTTGATGTGCAACATCACATATACTCAGGCAATCTACAGAGGAGAACATGTACAAGCCCTGTGCAGCAGGGACACAGAAATGATATTCGTAATGAATACTTAATGCTATAAATTATCAATATTTCAATATCACACTATTTATTCTCTGGAATCAACATAGGATGTTGACATGTATAGGAGGGCTCTATTATTACTCAGTTGCTAACACAAGATTAACAGTGTGCAATGATAAACTCATTTTTGGAGTATACCTGGTGATCTTGTGGGAAATGCAGAATCTTCACATCTAGCATAGACTTTTCAATATGACTTTATTCATATGCCTGTCTAAAAAAGTAGAACCTTACTGCCTTGTGTACCATACTTCTGGTAGGCACATGACATCATTTAGTAATTTCGGCTGTTTTTTTGTAATCTAATGACTTTTTCACCCCAAATGATGGAGGACCCTGCAAGGACTGACAGACTCTGAGGGTGCCCCCACCTCGCTTGCTGGGCCTGTCCCCCTGCCCTGGCCCAAGAGCCACCTCTGCCCGGGCCAGGTGGGACGAGGGCTGGCACCGCTGCAGCGTCCTGGGGCTGGGAAACACGACCCAAGATTGGGTTGAGGTGGGGCTGGGACTGGGGGGCACATGGGGTGAGGGCAGGTCTGGGACAGGCAGGCCTGAGGAGGCCCTCAGTGCCTGGCAGTCCTTGCAGAATCCTTATTTTTGGTGCCATAAATGATACTGGCCTCATATTTCAGTTATGGTTGAGAGGGCCCTTTGATAGTTATTTATTTAAACTTTTTTTCTTACTTAAACCTACAATGAGTTAACTTTATTTGGCTTTGCTACCCTGGTTTGTGCATTCCACACAACTTTATCTTGTACATATGTATGCACAGCTATGAGTGATTCCTGAATATTTTATGTATGCCTTCTGATCTTGCTTCTATTTCTTCAGAGAAGGGAAGAACAACTGAAATTCTTACTCTTGTGATGAGTTAGTTACATAAATAACTTGACTTTCTTGTATAAGACGAATTTTGTCCTCTTCCCCTTCTGTGCACCTCTCTTTCCTTCCATCTCCTTTGAAATGGCATTCGGCATATTTTCAGCATTTTTATTGAAATATTGGGAAAAATCTTAAACAAATTTTGAAATTATGGGACTGTGTCTTCCTGAAATGGACAGCTGCTACTCAGAGCCACAGGCCACAGACTAGGCTTTTGAGTGGATTGGAAGGAATAGCAGATCATTAAAGCAGGTAGCTGTCCACATTTAACAAACCACTGATATACATCCTTAAGACTTATGGACCTTGAATTTAAGCACATTTTTAAAGCTTCCCATCTGTTTTCAAGGTGTCCTCTGTAATGCTATTGTGCTCTGCAAACAGAAGAGTGGTAATATGTTAATTCTAGTCCGTGTTCCCTTTTCTCAGTTCTTAAAAGCACTGATGCATGTCAGTGCCTTCTCCTTTCCTAGATTTGTAACAGGGCGTTCTTGAAAGCCTCATTCCATAAAAAGGGACAGGCACTAAGCTGTATGAATGACAAGATATGCCAGTATCAAAAGTACTTGCTGTTTTCCCTTTGATTATTTCAAACTACCTGTAAGCAAATCTTATACTCTGTAGAAATAAAGTCTTTCTAACTCCAGTTTAGTATCCTATATACTGTAGACTATAGTCATCAGCATGCATAGCATGGTGGCAGACTTTAGCATATAGTGCTGAAAACAGCTTTAGTAGAAAATGGAGAAAGAAAATGAGGTACAGCAAATTTGGCAATGTCCTCTTCATCCTCCTTTTAAACCTTCTTAACTCTGTTTAATGGTTTTATTATATTTTTTGAGATCTTTTTTCTTCTGCCTATTGCAGCATATTGGTGTTTCTGACTCTTGGCCTTTTCTGCTAGTCCATCAGAAGGTGCTGAAAACCGCTTTGAGTTCTTTTAAGTGCTGGCAAAATAGAAATTTTGAGGACTGCTCAGTACTAAAAGTCTACAGTGGGACTAAACTTGATGGACCATATGGTTCTTTCCAATTCCATGTGATTTTGAAAGCTCTTCCTATGTTTTATATTCTGTTTGGTAGGAACCTCTAGACTGCATATTGTAAATCAACTTTCTTTCTCCCCAAGCCCATCATTGCCTCTCTGTGGAGCCAGCTGTGAGCGTGAGTTGCATAAATTTTCACCAAGAGAAAGCGGCACTGACTTAGGACACCTTGGGCAGTGACACTTCTGCATCTCCATGGAAGGAGGAGGACATGTTCATATGCTGTTGGCCGCTGCTAATGCCATTTATGTATCTAGCAAGAAATTAATTGAGGGCAATTTTTAAGGCCATAAACTAAAATTTAGCTGTAGCTGAAATTACAGTTAATGTATGATGAGGAATGGATAATGGTATTATTTTTCATCTGCCGTTCTGAATTACAGGACATGCAAACCAAGGCAGCAATTGCCAGCTCTGTGAGACAGCCGCTGAGTGTAAACCACGGCAGGTCTAGGGCTCTCTCACATTGCAACCCTTTCTGTACTCTCACTTAGGAGCCCTTAGTTCAGCTCAGTCTGATAGCTGTCCTATTGCTCTTGCTCTAGTTTGGATGTAGCTATCATGAGTATGACTGGTTTTCAGTTGTTGGGTGGCTAGAGGTAGGCGCCTGCCTACCTACAGAGTTGTTGGGTGGCTGTAGGTAGGATTTTTAAGTGCCTAAGATGATCTATAATAAATTGCTTCTGTTCTAAAGGGAGATAATTCCCTGCATCCTCAGATGCCTTTGAAAGTCTGCAAGACATCTGTCTATATCTGTATGTAGCAAATTGCATATGTAAAATGTGCATTCTTAAAGCTGCACATTGTGTGTGAAGTGCCAAGTACTCAGCTTATTCAGTCCCCAAAATATCAAAGGCATGATTTTTCTCTTGGCTTTTTGCTAGTTGCAAAGCTTTATAGATAGCAGACTGGTTAACAGATGTTGCCCTTATACTTTCTGTATTCATTATATAGTTGACGCCTGATTGTATTTGTTTTCTCCATGTATTTGTTTGTTGCCCATGACGCATTCTTATCTTCCCATCTATTTCAGAAACACCAGTTTACCTCTATATCATCGCTACCTCCTCTTTTATGTCTTCCCTTAAGAGCAGGTGATATGGATGCTTGTCAATGGCTGTCTCTTGCCTTAATGTATGCAGCATGTTTATGTCTGATGTAAGTGTGCATAGTTTCACTCTTTTTAGGTATGCTTTTCTCCCTGCAGAAATAATAATAATAATAAAAAAACAGTCTGGAGTTGTTATTTTCATATTTTAATTAACTATTTTAATAGAAAGAGGAAATTAGTATTTTACAAATTCTTATGCCAGTTATGGTGTGTAGGGACTGATATTGCTGATTCTGCAAGCGACTTCATGTACCTGGTTAGCGTGATGAATGACGGAGTGAAGAATTTTTAATGCATGCATACAGGTATGCATGTGCATGTATATTGAAATTATACAACATAAATCTTTTTCCCTGACTCTGCTCCAGTGTCTTATCACTGTAGTATTTTATGCATGCCCTGACAGGAAATTATTTCTCATTTTCTGTGCATGCAACTCTTTGGTGAGCTTCTAAACTCTGTGTGCCAGTAGGTTTGGCATTCCTAGTCCCTTGAGAGAGGGGGCCTATGTTCTTTCTTTCTTACTAATTTCTCACATCCTTCATCCTTCTCTTCACATAAAATATTCCACCACTGAATTATTCAAAAATCCCTTCCCCTTCATATAAAGCAAAATAAACCATATAGATTAGAAATGCAAGTTATATATTCACTGTCAGAATGTGAGTTTATTTGACATAATTTTTCTTAAAAATTAAATTTTAAAAAGTTAGTAGAATTATCTGGCAAGCATAACACTTGCAAAGCTGTCATTCTGAAATTTCCAACCAAACTGTGCACAGGGGTCACAATTCTTTCATCCGAGCTTGTGGCAAGTCCTCAGGATGATAGACAGCGAATGTGTATCGCTATTACTTACATTAATGCTAACAGGTTGCTTAAAAGAACACCGACTTCATAAGGTTGTTAGTGGAGGGTCTGCACTAGTTGGCCTCTCTAAACTGTCACTCATTCGTGTAAAACATGGGAAATTAACTAAAAGCAATGAAAGAAACTTGCATGCATTTAATGCAAATAATTAATGCAATTAAATCTGTCGTTTTAGGAATATTATTAGTAAGTTGTTTCAGAACAGAGTTACATTTATACAGCAAGCATTTGTACAGTTGATATATCAAGTTGATGAATATTTAGGAAGGTATTAACTGGGACTATTTTTATATACTTGTTGCTCTTTTTTTCATGTCACATAACTACTGTTTTATTCCTAAATATAGATTAAACCAAAAGCACCAAAAAGCCAAAAAAAAAGTGCATTATGGAGGTGAAATTGGTTGCTATTATAGTAGATGTTTTATTTCATTTTGTTCTATGTCTGTGTTGATTTGTTAGTCTCTCTAATGCACTTACGTGGGCTTAAGTTACTGCCAATAAATTGGCAGTAGGCTGCTTTACTGTAGCTGCATTTTTCATGCTGTGTGTGCAGAGGTTTGTTCTGGCTTGTGCACCCTTATGGTACAAGCGAGCCGAACCCACAGAGAGAGAACCATCAATACTTCTGTGTCGTTACCTCATAGTCCCATAGCTGACTCAAGAACTGCTTCTCTGAAACCTGAGTAGCCTGGGTTTATTAGGGCAATGTGGATAAAAATGTGAGTGAATCAAGACCAAAAAGTAACTCTCAAAAAGAAAGGGCAGTAGAAGAAACTAAGAACCAAAAGCACGTGAAGGGGATGGGGCACGAGGGAATATGATATGGAGCTGTTCATTATACCCTAGTTTTTCATTATTTAATTAGTCTGGGTCTTTTTGTTGTTTTTTCTCTTTATTTTTTTCCCATTTAACCCCATGATTAAAGAAAAATCCTTTGGCAGATATACTGTGTTTTCCTAGGAAGAAAAAAAAAAAGTTTCTTTATGTATTACAGACAAGGACAAAAAAGCCTTCGAATTTGTATATAAGATTTTGATATAACTTATTGTACAGAAGTTTATTATAGTTCTGTGAAAAGAAATCCTTGTATTGCTTCAACAGGAAGTAATTTGTGGGTTAGAGATTAGACAAATAGCATATTTAATTCTATCAAACTGTATAGATTTGTAAGCAATCTGTGCGTCTGAGATCTCAAGTAGAGTTAGCAATGTCTGGTAGAGATTTATTGTAGCGGTAGTAGCATGTCTGTGGAGAGAGGATGCACCCGAGTGAGGTTAGTCTGTCTGCCCCTGAAAACTGTCAGCCCCAAATTATCTGTTTGGTTTGATGCCCCGTGGAGATCTTGTGAATTAAAAGGTGCCTGCCTTTGTAAGCAGAGCAGACTGAGGAAAAAAGGATGATGCAGCTATAGGGTTATTATGCGTGGTGGAGAGAAGCCATTAACATGAATTCCCCATCCTCTGAGTGCTTGCATGACTCTGGGTCATGCAGCTTGTGATTCCTGCTTCTTAAGCCTGCTAAAATAATTTCTCCCAAGCAGACTAATCCACTGAGCAGCCACTAACCTTGAAAATCATTTAAAAAATATTTTTAGAAACCTCTTTTAATTTGGCTTCATTCTTTTTCCCTTCTTGGTTGGATAAATCATATTATATTTTAGGTTGGTTTTGGTGAAATAAAAAGTATAATTTTCAGCACCAGATATGCTCAACTCATATAATAACAATAAAATGTCTTCATATAATTTTGAACCTGAAAAGACTTGCAAACAACTAGGCTGTCACTGTAAACATTCTGCTTTTTCACTGGAAGTTTCACCCTGCCTAATGGCTTGTTAATACTGCATGAGGAATGCACAAGCAGCAGGCCATTTCTTCATAATATTTTAGTCCATCTGTATGAACTTCAGGTGCCTTTTCCACTAAAATTATTTTCCTTCTTTTTGTTGTTCCATTTGAATTCCTCATGCCTTCATTGCCTCTTCTAACAGGGATTTCTGTTCCAGTGGACACTGTAATTGAGAGAAGCTAAATGAACCCCCGCTATCCCCATTTGTCTTGAAGGCAAGATAACCACTTATGCAACTTTCACTCCAATTTTGGTCACTGAAGCATTTTACTGGTTCTGATTAGTCCCACAGAGTGGGAGCATCCTCATCTTGTCAGTTCAGAAGAGTCATTAAAACTTGTGTAAGCCGTGGTGATGCATGAGCTCAGGGTATGTAAATTCCCTGTTAGTGAATACATTCTTCATCCTGTCAGGTTTTTGCTACCTGCTGTTAACTCTGTAGGTAACTCAGTGCAGCTGGTAGAGGAAAAAGTGTTGAAAGCAGATTGCTTGTCAAGAAATTGCAGAGGTGATGCTTCCACGTTCGCAATTAAGCTTACTTAGAGCACCTTGTGTAAAACTGATTTTCGCATCATTTGCATAGAATAATCATAAAACATAGCTTATGTAAAATAGGTTACAACAAGTCTGAATCTTTCACTGGATATGGAAAGAAAAAAAAAATGGAGAAATTAGCACAGTAGTTAAGTCATACCAGTTACTTAAAAAGACATGTATGTTATACGTGTTCTAAAATGGGGAAGGTTCGAGCAATCTCTCTCTCTCGAGCTGCTTTCATTGGTGCTGCTGGTACTGGTGGTTCATCTCAGCTGGCACTGACCGGTGCAGAGTAACAGGGGTGATGTCCACATGCCCTTGAGCTGACCTTGAGCAATCTCTCTGCTGCAGCTGACGCAAGCAAACTACTTGGGGGTGGGGACCGTGTTGTTTTTTAAACTTGCAGGG
>VZSV01000258.1:578174-654788 GCA_013398735.1 Nothocercus julius | reverse complement strand
CTAGTATATGCAAGGACAAATACTGCTCTTCATACACATTTCAGTTCTCCAAGGACTGCCTGTCAACTTGGCAGGAGGATAATACTATATAATAAAATTCAGTACAGAACAGCACCAGAGTTTTTGCTGTAAAAATATTTGACAATCCTTAAACTTGACCTTTGATGGAATATATGATTTTATTTAAACTGATTAGTATTACTAGCTTGCAAAAATTAACTATGATATTTTTTCTCAGTCCAAATTATTTTCCAAAAAGCAATCCATTTCACAAGCCCTGCCAATTTCCATTTAAGTTTGTTCATTACTCTTGCATGTAATGCAGAACTGTAATGTCTTTTTGTATTGTAATGTCTTTTTGATAGTATTTGAGTAAAGACATATCTTAAATAAAGCCTTTTAATTCTTTTCAAAAGAAGTAATGGCAAAGTTTTTTTGTAATTATTTAAAATGAGGAATTTGGGGACCCAAATGCCAGTAAGAATTTATTACAGATTCTGCTGGCTGCATCTCAGCTGGCTTCAGATTTGTCTTTCCTGAAGTTATTACATACATTCTCAGTCCACGGGAATTCTGGTTCCAGACTCAAGGAGTTTTATCAGAAGCAAAAATGATCTTTTAGACCAACAAGGAGCAATGTAACATTTTCTCCTCACTCATCCTTATTCAAAAGCAAGCCATAGCTTTGTTTCAGGATTTTCTTGCAGCTACAGGAACTCAAAATTTCAGGAAATTTTTGTAGAATTGTAGAAACATTTTTTTTGTGTATTGGCCAAGTTTGTCTAAACAAAGACAAAGCTCTAAGTATAAGTAGACAGATGAAAAGCAAAGCCCAATATTTTTAATGTATTCATTAAAATGTAGAATACTGTATTTATACCAAATTGCATTGAAAGCTAAATTTGGTGCTGTAACAAAATAACAGGTAGTGTGTGATTGCAACAACATATTCCCATGTTTTTCTTTCTCACACAACTTAGAAGAAAATGGACTACATAGGCTACTAGCTTAAATTCCATGCAAAAATTGTGAGGTTAAGACAGTATTTTTTTAAAAGATTGTTACTGTCAAAAGTATGTGTTTCACATTGCTCTTGTTCATCTCAGAGAACTGAGCTAATCTTTCTCTGCTGACAGTGAGCAATAGAGCTGGCGTTGCTTGAATGTCACGGTTATTCCGAAGAGTAAGGAATTTGTAATGGACTTGGTTTGCCTCCCACAGGCATTAGGTGTCATTGTAGGTGCTCCAGACACTCCTACAGATGGGACAAGCCAGACTAACCCCTGCCTTTCTGAAGAGGCAGCCTGTGGCTCTGGGTAAAGGTCTGGAGATACCTGTGCTCAGGCAACTCCATCCCATCCACTCATGGACTCCCCTTACCAGCATTACCAAGTTTTATCTCTTCATTAGCTAATAGCTGCCAAATGTTTTTTTAATGATAGCGTGTTTGTGCATGGCAGTTTTGTCAGAACTTGGTACGTGAAACATGCCATATCAAATATCAGGAATGGCCATACTTGTTCCTTTTCAAATCCTGCTTTATTTCTGACTTTAAATGGTGAAATTTTTGGTATTCTTCTGGGCTTTCCAAAGTACATGCTCATTAAGAAATGTCTGACATAAGAAACCTCAAACAACAAATCCTAAGCTATGTTTGATTGATCTCCTATTCACTGACAGCAGTATAAAAGACTTCAAAGTTTCAGCAACTTACAGATCACAGATATTTTCCTCTCAAAAGACAGGCTTCTACCTAAATGACATCTTAACTCTATTTCATCTTTTGTGGATCAAAACATTGAAACAGTGGCTAATAATCTGTTCATAAATGTTATGTCATCATTAACGTACACCTTCATTTAAAAGCCACTAGCAACAGGGTTTTTCTCAATGCCTTCTCTTTCAATACAACTTGTATCTTCAACATTTCAGAAATTGTCATGCAGGAAAGGACTCAGTCTTCCAAGTGGATATTAGTATCCTAAGTCTTTGTTTCTGTAAAAAAAAGAACTGATGTCAATAGCAGTAACTGAATTACCAAAAAAAAAAATAAAATAAAAAGCCCAACATCACCAAAAACAAAACAAAACAAAACAAAACAAAAATCTTAATTAAAGAGCCTTGGACGTTGTTACTTTATTCTTTCTGTTTCTCATTATTCTGTTTCTTTACTGTTTCTTTAATCTCCTCAGCCTCACCTGGCTCATAATGACTCATTTAGAACAGATTTAGCTTTAGTTTTAGATTCAGTTTTTTATTTTAGGGGCAATGCACTGAATATGAGATATTCTGCTGTTGCATTCAGAGCATAAGAATGAGAAGAATTATTTCTATTGTTGTTATTAATTTTTAGCTGCTTGGGTGGTTTCTCTTTTTTAATGTCTAGCAGAGAACTCACTTTTGTACTCAGTGTTTTACTGGGACCTGTCCTTAGGCAAAAATAAATAACAAAAATAAATAAAAATAAAAATAAAATAAAAAACAAAGTGTCATACTTTAATATCAGTTATCTATATCAGTTTTCCATTCTTCTATCTTATCCCAGAGAAGCTATTAAACTCCTTAATAGGCTTTTTTAGACTGGAAATAAATACTATAGAATTAGCAAGCTAGAAATGCATGTTATGTAGTGTCATATTGTTGTGTGTTTAGGCACAAAAAATGTTTTTCATAGTTGTAAGGTATTCCAAAATATTTTTCATAGTTGATTGTAAGCTGTTAATTCAAATTATAGTAGAGACTCTCTCGCCGGAGTTGCATGTGTTAGCGTCTCTTCAGAAATTCCAGCTGCATGCAAGTATTGCTCTTGGAGGAGGTAGTGACCTCTATACCAGTAGCTTGTTTTTCAAAAGATGAAAATTCATTTTCCTCTTTCCGGTACTGGTCTCCATACACACACTGAGCGTGCGGTGTTACTACCAGTGCCGAGCCAGGCATCAACGCTCTATTTTTGAGCAGTGCCGTAGTGACAGTGTGGTGGAGAGTTCTGCCCCTCAGCATTACTCCTTTTATGCCCCAGTGTGACAGACGGATCGAGAGAAGCTTTTTGTCCTAAGTGCTACGATTCTTCCTCTTCATACTTGTTTCAAATTCCTGATAATGTTAATATTTTATGAGCACTTGTAAGCATTTAGGATACTTTCATTAGAAAAAAAGCATAGTACATAACTCTGATGATTATCATGTGCCTCCTAGCCGCTGAGATTGTTTCATGTAAAGACTACTTAAGTGAAAGATGTAAAGATTAGCATATGAAAGTAAGTAAAGGAAAATTTTAATCTCAGACAGCATGCTCTGCAGAACCTTGCCTCTACTTCAGTGCTTTCTGCTTATTACCCAGTGTTTCTTTCCTTTGTTTTTCTTAAAATAAAAACATGATATTTTCTTTCAAAAAGTTATCATTACTGGTTTGTTTCTCAGATATATTCTGCCTTACGGGTATTACCTTTCTAAAATGCTTACATTTTAAGGTCATGGATCTGTAGTCTTAATCAGCGGAACTAGAAATGTGCCAATAAAAGGGTTCATCCACTTCATTGTGACCTGACACTGAAAATGTACATTGCAGTATTGAATCTGAGTCAGAAACAAATATAATTCAGAAACATGACACGTTATTCCAGTATTTTTTGAAACAGCAATATAGCTTCTAGAAGAATTTATAAAGAACAAAGAAGTCGTCTTTTTTTATTCCCCCAGCCATCTGCCCACACAAAGAGGAGGGGGAAGAGAGCAGTTGTGAAAACATGAGTAAGAAGGAGCTGTAGTTGGGCCTAGTACGTATGTGTATAATTTAACGTCAGTAGCCACTTGCAAATAAATGACCCGTTTCCTGTTTCTTATAGAGGAGAATGAAAAACAGGTTGTTTTGAATAGAAAGGAATGAGAACATTGGTGGGAGGTGAAGGAATCAGTAAGGAGGCCCTGAAAGGAACTGGGATAAGAAGAAAGAAGGTAAGAGGAAGTGACCTTAAACAGAGAAATAGGAATTGAGCAGTGATGGGATATGCCTTGTGGAAGAAAATCTCCGTGCAAATGAAAATGGTAACTATGGATGAGAGCCTCTGGAGCCTATGAATGGGTTTTTTAAGATTTCACATCCTTTTTTTTCTGGAGATCAGTCTTGTCTTCCTATTTCAAGACAGTATCAATTATACCTTAATCTGTACTGACAGATGTTTGCCTATTCTGCTCTTAGGGATAGTGTGGTTATATGGTAATGACAGGTAAATCCTGTCATCTTCAAATTATGGGATGTAAACTGCTTATTCAAAGGATATTCTATTTACTTCATATTTCTTTATATTATCCAGAAAAATACAGTAGATGAAGAGAAACGTCTAGAACTGTGATGGTGTCTCTCACAGATCCTTGTGTAGTATTATCTCTGCTTTAATCACGGCACATGATTTCTAAGTATTGGGTAGCTCTAAGTCATGGCTTGGGAACTTATTTATTTATTTATTTGTTTATCCCTGTTGTAACTAGCAAGAAGGGACAATCTTTCATTCATAATGAAAGTTTCATTTCCTGCCAATGACTTCACCAGTTCCAGAGAGGAGTTTTCAAATCCTCATTTCCTCTCTAGTAACTCAGAGCGTCTCAGATATCCTTGATCCTATGTCCAGCTTTGCTACCTAGCTCTCTGAATAAGATGTTTCCAGCATGTATAAGTAAAAGGAATATAAGAATGGCTGTAAAACTGGGTATTCAAGAAGAAGCCATGGCCTGAAATATATTCTACATACACTTTGCAGCAATATGAACTTTTAGTACTTCTTTACTTTTCAGTATATCTTAATTAAATTTGATTTTTGATTTTATTCTGGTTGAAATGTGAGGCACTATACACCGTTGTCTGACTGGGAATAGAAGAGCATCAAATGACAGAAGCCTCTTTATAGCAACAGAAGAAATAGTGTACAATCATTAATAAATCAAAGCAGAAAGATTTACATAATCATGACAGTAAACAAATAATTTTGAAAAGGTTTTCATAGAATTGTTATTTTGTTCAGAGATTGTTTTGATTATTAGTGTGAGAATTTTTGCACAGGTGTTGAATATTTTAGGGCTATATAACTGTATGTCACACCTATTGCTTGATTGGCAGAGACAACTCTTTTTAACTGTACTCAGGAATAGTTCGTAGAAGAAAAAATAAATTTTGTTAAATATAATTAAAATGAAAAGCTGCCCTGCTACATTATTTCATTGCTTTTTGCTGATGTAGTTGAATAAGATCATGAGTGCACTTGGATTTTTTTTCTTTCAAAACCTTGAAACCGTTAGTGCCTGAAAACATGCTAACGAGTTTGTTTCATTGCATGTTTTTGCAAATGTGGAATACTTAGTTACATATAAAAGCATGTTGGGCAGGTGGTAACCATCTAAACTGTTACAAAAGATAGAAGCTAGAAAGTCAAACAGAATTTGAAGGCACTTGCTAGACTTTGTCTGTAGACCTGCTTAATTATAAAAAAAAAATGCAATTTATCTGAAATTAGTAAATTATACTTTGAAAATATTTTGCATAAAGGAGAATGATTGTGTGAGGTTAGACTATAAATAGAATAACATATCAAGTTGAGGGCATAGGAAGAAGATGGAGTAAATTACTTACTGTAATTAAAATTTTCATACACCCTAGATAAGGGGAAAAGCCCTAACAAAAATTAGAACCGTTAATCTGATGAGGCCATGATCCTCATTAAGTTGCATCTCTGAAGAGCAAAGTCGAATGCACTTCAAAAGTGTTCATTTCAATTTCTTTAACAAAAAATGGGACCTTTAAGCGTGACCTCTTAAGCTTTATTTGCTGTTCAAATGAGAAATCAATATGCAAGAACCCCATCATAAAATACTTAAAATACTCTAAGAAATGCCAATATACAGTATTTTTAAATTACTCAAAATGTTTAGAGTTTTTTTTTTTTTTTTTTTTTTCCCTCCCTATTCTACATAAGGCTAAACTGTCCTATACCCCACTGGAAAATTTACACAGATTACAGTTCTCGTAAGCTGAAGTTTAAAAACCTAAGGCGAAAAGAGAAAACAGATAAATCAACAGCATCAAACTGTTATCACATGAGATTGGGAGCATCCTGCCTGAACGGTGCTGAACACACAGGAGCAGCATTTTTCCACTGGCTGGCTGAGCACCTGCTGCATGGAGGGTAGTAAATGCCACTTTCTCTGGGATTTCTTAAGGGATTGCCCAGGAAGGGCATGGAGTCAGGTGTAAATACAGTGCACTTGGGTGGCCGGGAGCGTGCTGATATGGCTCATCTGGGCTCTTCAGTTCCATTTGTTGCTCTTCAGTTGTGTTTTCTTGCCTCTCTCGTGTTGTCCTTGCTTTCCCTTGCCTCCTACCTGGCTTCTGATGTTCTCGTTACTTGTATATAGAAGACTAAGGAAGACCAGGACATGGACCCAGACAATAGAATTTGATCATCCATCCTAATAAATTGATAGAAGAGTCCCAGTGTGGTTTGGGTTCAGGTCCCAGCAGCGCGTAACAACTCTGTGTCTACTCTAATTTCTAGTGCCATATTTAGGTTTTAGGTAAAGTATATCATTCCCAGGTAATGACAGATATATTTCTAGTAAATATGTTCAATTCAATGATTGTTGATTGTTCAATTCAAAATATGTTCCAGTTCAATTATGCCTCACTTCAAACTTCAGACGTCTAAAAGATGCAACTACTTCAGCAATCATGCAGTTACTGAATTTTAGTTAATTAGCCAAATGAGAGTGAACTGATCTCACCCTGTGGAGTAACACAGTGTGGAACTCAAAAGGTCACAGGGATCCTATCTGAGTCAACAACATCCCTATAATATCAGGATAGATGAATTTAATTAAGGAACACTTTGTCAGCGTAATTGTCTTGCTAGGGTGCTAGTATCAGTGTTTTCACGTTCCTTGTGTAGCAGTATCGGTACTGAAGCCATCGAGTTCCCTGATCACATAGGAAGTGTGGCAGGCAGAGCACTCTTTTGCTGATGGGCAGCCAATACTTCACAAGCAGTGCCTCCAGCACCTTGTTCCGCGGGGCTTTGCCGAGGACTAATTGGAGGACTGGCAAAGGTTACTGTTCGGTACCCTCCTACCCTCCCACCCGCTCCGTAATGTACAAAGGATTTCGCCAGTAATGATTCAGAAGAGGTCGTTAAGCCAGTGGAAAGCAGATTTAGAAAGAACTGGAGTGTGCCATGGAAATCTGCAGCACCATTTAAATGTAATCACCTCCGAATTGAGCAGTAGCAACCAGCTGGTATTCAGAGATAGCACAAGTTTAAGTGTAGTGTTAGGTTGAAAGAGAAGGTTGAAATACCGGCAAGAAGAGTGCATAAACAGTTACTGTTCTTTTTAAAAGAGTCTTAGTGTGTTGTTGCAGAAGTCCTCTTGCTTTCAAGCCCTCCTATGAAGGATCTTTGTTTGGCATGAACTCGTTTTGACGGCTGTGAATAGCTGAATATCTGTTTTATGTGCATTTATATTATGGAACTTTATCCTGAAATGCTGTGTTAACATAATCATTGACATTACAAGAAAGGAATTTGTGCACAAATTGTTTCCTTTTATATTGTCTGCTCCCTGCTTAGCATATTTTTCAAGAATGCTTAAAAAGTTATCAAAGAAATTTTTTCACACAAAGAAAGAAGAGTTTAATGAAATAGCATTACTGAGTGGCGAGACTAACTGTTTTACACAATTTTCAAAGGAAGGATCTGATACTTCGAGGCATCAAGCTTCTGCAACATGATTAGGTGTGAGGACATTGAATATACTGCCAAAAAAGAGCTAATTTTATTTTGATTTTTTAAAAATCATAGAAGTAGGTGACTGTGATTTGTTAGGTGTCTTATATGCTTTGACTAAACGTATTACTACAGATATGAGTGACCTTTTCTCTGCCCTGCATTTTAATGTGTTTCACTCTCCAATGATCTATTTGAAGAATTTCAGAGGAAATGATCTTACAGAACTGCTTAGTACTTTTGCTTAATCATCCAAAAGATCACTGATTTCTCTGAACATGCACGACTAATACTGGTTACTTTATTTCTTTCAGAGAACTCTTTATTTAGAAAAAGAAAAATCATCTTTTTAAAAGATATATTCATATATCTTTTATGATATTTTCTCTTATTTCACTTATGAGAGACATCTGTCCAATTGGTACATAGACACTGGCTGGTCTATATGAATATGGGTCCTGGTTTGCAAAAACATACGCATTTTCTTTTCATAACAAGGGACTTGGTTAGGAACTGGAGCTGATGCAGTGCAAGACTTCAGGGAAACAGAATATGACTGCGCGAGAAATTAGCTGTTATTCTTCATCAATTTTATGCAAAAACTTTCTCCTAACAAGATTAATCTAAAATGATAACTATGCAAATTAGATACGGCTCCTAAGAAGCATCTTATGATGTGAATGAGAAAAGAGAAATTTTAAGGTTAAGCATATAGTTGATTTTTTATATTCAGTTGTTATCTGTATTCTGCTAGAGACCAACGGAGTAAGACACCGTCCTGTTAATACTCTTAAGGCAAAATGTTCTTAAGCATGAGTTACCTGAGCTTGTGTGAATCCATACGTGTTAGATGTTTGCTCTAAATAATTTTGTTGGTTTTGAAACTACATATACTGCTTTTTTAAAAAAAAATAAGAAAAAAATGTTTCTGGTTGATTTTAAAATTTCATTTTAAACATGTTAAATCATCCATGGCACTACATTATTAATATCTAGAGGATGACACAAAACTATAGTATAAATATGTTTTATTTTTACTTTATGACAGATCGTTCCTAATTAATACTGGTTGAAACATCTCTTCCTTGGAAGAAAAGAAGGTATTTTAATGAAACACATCACATAGCTTATATTATTGACATCATAATATATGAAATAATAAAAATATAAAACTGAAAAATCAAATTTGAGATACTGAAAATCTTTTAAATCTATGCAAAGTAGATTAGAAACCTGTTTCATATTTTAATATTTGTCTCTAATCTTTGTTTTTCTTTTTAATATGAAATGAAAATAATCAAAGTTTCTCATAAAGAAGAATTTCCTCATTTTGAATGCTTATGTTTTTAACTTCTTTTGGATAAAAAGTCAGCAGAAAGGTAGAAATAATCACAATGGAAACTGCAGAAAAGTCGTGTAAAATGGACATATCCAACAAGAGAAAACCTCCATAAATGCTTTTTTAAATTTATTTTTTATTTTCATTTTTATTTTTTAAGGATTCAGAATGGCTTATTATTAGTTATTGCTTTGTGTTTGCTTGGGGAGACATCTCTTCCTATTTATATTTTTTTAATTTTTTTTCTCAAAATCTCATGAGCCACATGCTTTTCCTTGCAAGAAAGCAAATATTTTATAATAATCTGATGGATAATGAAAGTCATTACTGTGTAAGGAAGGCAATAAGTGTAATCAGAATCTTAGTAAGATTCGTTCTATATGTAATAGATGTGACATTTTTTAAGCTTAAGATACCAAAGCTTTAAATCTTTATGCTGCCTCATTAAGGTTGTTTACTGAAAGCAAATTTTCCTTTTAAAAAATTGCATTAACTTGTTTGATACCCACACAGTGTGTTTGCCTTATGTTGTAGCATGTTCGTCTAAGTGATTATGCTGTTTCACTAAAATGAGCAATCTAGTTAAAGTTACATTGCTGACAGAAGTATTTGATATTTAAACGAAATACTTGATGCTGCAGAATTGAGGTGAGAGAAAGGATAATACAGTGAATATAAAATGTATGTTAAAGAATCTGACTAATAACTACAGTTGATGCAGCAGTGATTGCTAAAATTAAATTTTCCAAATATTATTTTTTGCACAGCATAACTTTCCGAAACCTATACTGTCTGACTCAAAAATTCACCATCTCACTTCAGCGAGAAGGTCATATTTTCTCTTTGAAATAACATTGTTAATTTATGAGGCAGTGCTGGAAAAAAAAAAAAAAAGAAAAGAAAAAGAGCTCCGGAGGCATGTAGAAAGCTTTAATTTCATTGCAGGAAGAGAAGGCTGAGGCGTTCATTGTGCCAGGCTTACAAAACCAGAAGATTCAGACATTAAAACTTCTTGGGGTGCAAGGGACTCATTTGCATCTGTTCTTCTTTCTGCCTTGCTTGCTGATTAGGCCCAGCCTTCCCACATCCTTCCCCCTTCCATGCTTTCCACAATGAGCTGTCAGAGCAGAAACCATCACCACCGTAGCGGCGGGACTCGCCAGAGGGATCCAGGCTCAACCTGGGTTTCCCTCTGTTCCCGTGGAAAAGCACACCAAAGTAAAGCTCTGCTCCCACATTCTTCCCTTCTATTCCACAAAAAGGTGAAAATCTTACATGTAAGAATTCAAAAATATTTTCAGAGAGACCATCCCTTGCCTAAATATTTTATAAAACACAAAATCCATGCTGAAAACCTCAGTATTCACTTCTGTGCACGCTGGATGTGACAGTCCATCTCTCCCTGTCACTTTCTTCCTTACTCTTGGCCCGGTTGTGGTCACTGGCAGGAAGTTTCACCTCCCACTCAAGTGTTTCCAAACCTCCCTTTAGACCCTGCACATTCAGAGGATTAAGTAGACTCGTCTTCATCCATGGTTTTCTTGCATCTTTCAGACAAGTCTAGTAGTGGAAAACTTGCTTCTCTCTCTGATGTCTTACTCAGGTACTGCGACATGTTACCCAGTACCCAGTTGTTAGCCAGTGTTTGGCACAAAAGTAATGAACGTTCATTTTCTCCATAGAATTCCCGGTATTTTTCATTGTGTTTTGTACTGAATGGCATGTTTTTCATCCCACATAGTGTCTGTTTTTAATGAGATAGTACGTTTTATGACCCAGGTATTACAAAATGTGGTCTGGCAAAATTCCTTGGCTGTAGTGATGCATTCTAATTTGATTTTTGAAATTTTTACTGTAAGCTGCAGGAGGTTACAGTAACCCAGCAGTTGAATTAGCTGGGCAGAAAAGGGAAGGGAATCATTTGTTCTTCTACAGTCACAACATTTCAATTACATTTATTTGAAATGTTATGCTTCCTATTTTATAGTTATATAAAAGTGCTTAGGGATAAGGAATGAGTTCATGCCTTCTCTCTTGAAAGGGTATAATAGTAATCGATAATCTTGTCTAGGGTTTCCAGGGAGAGATTTAGAGTGATTAATATTTATGGCTAATACTTTAAACACTGAATTGCTTTGTATATGGCAAATTCTATTTCAATGCGAACATTTTGTTGGTTTTAAAGAATCTGATAACATTAATTTAATCAAAATGAAACCTTAGTACAGCAGAGACAATAAATACATTTTGCTGTTGGATTTCAACTGTAACCAAAGTGCGTATGACTGCATTTACACGGGCAAATTAACCAGTGCCAATGGCTGTTAGGCTTTGCGGCCAGCTGTCTAGCCACATCCTTAGCATCAAACTCCCCTATCGTCTGTATGGCTTCATAAAAAATACATCTTGGAAATGCATCCTGGCCCAAGTTAATTGGCCGTGCTTGCTGGTGATTTGGGAGAGCGCTAGCCTCACCTGCACGCTTCTCCCAGCTCTGATCCTAGAGGTGAGCAAGTGCCCTGCTCTGTTTGTCTCCTCGCCCCCTTTTCTTATATATAGGTAGTCCACGTGTCCTAGTCTGCTCAGTGGTTTATAACTAGTAATTTTGAAAGCCTCACCGAGGCAGAATCAAAGCTGCTTGATTGCGAAGCGGAGAGCAGCCATCTACCCAGGCCTGCAGCACCGGGGAAGGTAAACTGGGTTTTGCAGATCTGTGCAGGCACACGGTCCAGGCCACGCTAGGGCCCTTGCACTGCAGCTGTTTTGAATCACATGAGCCAGGATGCATCAGCACGAATCTTTGAAACAGAAAACAGTCCTGTCCTGCCTATAATATCCTCTATATTGTATACTTTATCATCTGCTTAATATTGCAATTTACCACTTTACAATTCTTACATAATTTCCTTTGGGACATTACTCCACAGTATAATACAGCTTACTAAATTTTGCAATTTTTAGCTTCTTTATATACATCTGTGTAAGCTGATTTAAATCACACCAAAGGATATTCATAAAATTAAACAGAAATTGATTGTTTGGCAAACCCAGGGCAGAGTCTTTCTTCCTGATGTTTGTCCTATGCACAGTGTTTTACTTTAATAATATCTAGTGATTTTTGTTTTTAATGAGATAACGGGATTGAAATTGCAGTTACAAAGAAAAGGAAACTGGTCTGATTGGCTGTGTACGCACTCTTTAAAGCAAGTAAGGGCTCATAGCAATTAGCTTGTGGTGTTAGAATTGCTAATGATACAACCTTAGACAAACCGCTACAAAACAAACTCTATTTAAAGAGGAAAAATACTTTACACCCCATCCTTTTTTTTTTTTAACCATTATATACTTTTTTTCCTGGCTTGCATTTTCCAGAAGCACAGTGACATCTCAGTTATAAGGAACCATTTTATATAAAATGGTAAGATATTTATAGTCCCTGATAAATTATTGTTGTTTCTTAGTGCTTGATTTACAGTATTTGTGTTCAAACCTGCTGTACTAAATTTTGCTTGGAGACGCTAGCACATTGATTACCTTTATTTTTCAGGTCAGTGGAAACTGTGCTCTGCTTACAAAGTAAGACATTACAATAAAGGATTTTTAGATGCAGTTCATTTAAAATACACAGACTTATTTGTATACATACAGGTCCTCTGACAATGACAAGAAAAGAATTCCCTTTTATTATGAAATAAAAAAAATGATCATCTCTGACGGCTGTCATTTAGCATCTTACATCAGTGTGCTTTAAAACCTTTTACATGAAAATGAACAGAAGCTGACAGCACTAAATTTCACTAATTTTCTGAATAGCATATATTCTTCTCCAAAATATAGAGGATGTTCAGATTATGCAAATTAAGAGTAATTATGATCTTGAAAAGCCTTTTTAAAAAAGTTTTCTTCAAGATCTGCCATAAATCCCCTGCTATAAACATCCCTGAATTAATCACTTTCTTTTTGACTCACTGCTCATCTTCTCCATCTCCTAGAATTATGTATAAAATAACGTGATTGCACTTATATCACGCTCTTCATCACATTGAAGCTACCTTTCAAAAAGAGTCATTAAGGCGTTTTCCACCTAACTGAGGCCTACAGGTTTTAATTGCTTCAAAAACTTAGAATGATAATATAAATACAAATGTATTTTACAATGTGATGAGAATATTGAAAAGAATGCTACTGCAAAGGTCCTGATTTTCCGCCAGTTGTTGTTATGCACAAGAACTGCAAATCTTTGGAGTCTGAGCAGGTTTCTTGTGGTGTGCCCAAGTAGCATATTCACCTCTTCTGGAGGAGGTGCCCTGCCTTGGTCCCTATATCGTGATAGCTGGGACGTGGCACCAAATCACTTCATGGGTTCCACCTAGGCTGTCAGGAGAGCACGAGGGGACGCTCAGCTTTTCCTGTACAACTGGCCCTCTCTACCACCGGAGTCTGCAGATGTGCCTCCAAGATGATTGCATTTCAGTTATATTTTTTCATACTTGCGTGATTTGGAAACAGGATTTTCATGGAATAAATATCTTTTAAATTTGTTACTCTTATTTCGTCTGCCATTCCCTTTTTTTTTTTCTGTAGCGCTTTTCTGTATTCATGATAGAGAGGTGTCCTGAAGCAGAAACTTTCATATGATAAATACTGTGTGATATTTCTTAGAAAATATTACATTTCTGGGTTCATGAGCTTAGATGGTGTGAAACTAGAATTCATTAGTTGAAAGCCCTTTGGGGATTTGGGGATCTTTCTTTGCTAGCATGTTTGGAGTTCGTTCACTTTGTATTTGCTAAAGGTTAACGAACCAGTTATTCTCTCTACTATTGTGAGCTGGAAATAGAGAAACCTAAGAATAACAAAGCAGTATGTGTGGCTTATCTTGCACATTTAAAACTATTTGACACATCCGAGTCTGGAAATTATACTTTAAAAATATATTCAGAGATAATCAGTTGATGATGTAAGACAAATTATAAATAAAATACAGGGTTTTATGTTTCATAAGAAAAGACATAGCAGAAATGAAAGTTGTCATTGGAGGCAAATGTCTATGTATTTCAATACTTTAAATGAAGCTTAAATTTATACTGTGCCTTTTAAATAAAATAATCTCTTTTCATAACGGTTTTTCATCTGAATCTAATGATGAAAACATGCAATTTCAACTGTAATTTTGTGCGTGGTACCTAAATATAGGAATATATTTGTTGGAGAGTAGATACTTTTCATAGGGGAAAGGAATATATCTAGAATTACACGAATCATTGTTTGCCTCCTGACTTCATTGTTGTTGTAGGTTGAAGTGTACTGATCTGATCTTATCTTGGTGCACTGGTTTTTACAGATCTATTCAGTATTAAGAGGAATAGGATTGTTTGTAAATCAATTTGCAATGTGAAAGCATTTCCAGAAACTTATAAATGTGAATTTTTTTTTTAATTTGAGGATGTATCATTTTGTTTCCTGTACTTTGCTAAGATTGAAGACAGATACGTTTGTGTTAAATTAAAAACTTCTGAGATTTCCACAGAATATAATGTTACATGTATAGTTATAGTTGTTTTCTACCCATTTTCTGTGGGAACTTAATTTTGCCTGTTGTTTCAATTTTTTTTTTTTTTTTTGTCACAGCAGTTTCTTTTGAGTTCATTTCAGTGGCTTCAGACTTACATTTGAGCACTGGCAAATATAAGGGATCACTCAGGGAATAAATGTTTGAGAGTTGGAGATCAAAACATTTCATTATTTAAACCTCTACAAGAATTTGAATGAAGTGATTTCCTATGGGAATAGGAGAGAGTGTTTTAAGCTTCAGATTCTCAAAAGGACTAGAAGTTTCCTTTCTAACCATTGCAGCATCTAGGCACTGAACACCTAGCTCCACACCTAGAATTACGAGCTTCACAAATCTGTTTGAGATGCCTAAGCTCATGCAGTTAATGAAATGAATGAGGCAAAAGTGTGAAAATGAGTTTCAAAGCCCAAACCAAGTCCTATTCCTAGATCTCAAGTCTTTTGATAGAGCTAACTGTGTCACTTTGCCCCTTCCAGAAGAACACTGCTGTCACCCTTGAACAGGAGGAGCTGGGCTGATACTAGCTTGATAACATGAATGGGGAATATTTACTTTTGTTTTTTTTTCCATTGGCTTATATGCATTGGCTTAATGCACATATTGCAAACCCCTTCATGCTTCTTGCACTTCTTAGACGTGTCGAAGCAGGATAATTACAGTGTAGTAAATATTAAGGTAAAACTGATTGGTTATTAAATACACCTTAGAAGAAGAAAAAAAGGTGCAAGTGAAAAAAATTAACAGATCACTGAATGTTATATCAGGTAAGAGCATCTTAGCCACAGTTTTGCATGCCCTGGAGTTGTTGTATTGCAATGGCAAGACTTTCCTTCCTGAATACTCTTGGTTATTACAGTCTTGTTAAAGCCACTCTGGCTCTCCATCTCATACTTGGCAACTCATTTTTCACATGTCTTCTTTTTTCAAGATGTTGGCCTGAAAGTACTTTTTTCTTTGTCTTTTCTTAACAATGTCTGAAGGACACCTATGTTACTTCTAAAGGCATGCCATCAGCAAAACACGACAAATCATTCATTAATTAATTTTTTTTTAATTTTATCATGCAGATGTTATAAAACCCAGTAACATCCAGTTTTGTGATCAGTGGGAAGCTATTCCAAATGTCAATCAGTGAACAGTACGAGCAATCAATTTCGCAAATTAAAAATGCTGACAACTATTGACAATGATAAGTCATATTCCTTGTATACATATTTAACACAGTGATTGATTCTTCACAGTTAACAAATCAGATATATTGATATCAAATTATATAATTATATATATGGGTGTTAAGCTTCATGCTTTTGCAGTGTAATATTAAGTTTCAGTGTGAAGAATGGGGTGGCTCTTCCCTTGCCTGATATGCTTACTGTGTAAAACAATATAAAACATTCTGTGCAAGATTTTGAGTTAATGGTGATTTTTTTGTGTGTGTAAGCTCATCACAGCTAACAAAGAAACTAAGAAGAAGAAGCTATTCACAGTTTGTATGCTGTTTGCTCTTTGTACAAACTTACATGGTATGTCTGTGGCTTATGGCAATTTAAGCTCACAAAGAGTAGCGATATATTCAACAGTATTTATTCTGTGTTGTCTCAGTTTTTATAATGTTCTACCACATGTGATTTAATGGACAGCTAGACAGCCACTTTCTACTTTCGGCACTGTCCCTGAATCAGATAAATGATACCTGAACACAGTAGGAATGGAATTCAGCACCAGTTCAGATCTTTGAGTCAACACAGCATTGATTTTGTGTTTTCACTCTGTCAATAATAGTTTGGAATGCTTTGATCCTGTTAACAAATTTTATTGAATTACAGTTTCATATCAGCTAAATACTCACGAAAAAAAACTTGAAAAATACTCAAATACTCAGTTTTCTTCTCAAAGCATAGAAAAAAAAGGAGAAAAAAAAAGTAATAAGCTGTAAGGAATAAAGGTTTTATTTTCATGCATTTGTCCTCAGTCATAAAGAACAGGAAAAACAGTATATAAAATACAGGAAAAAAAAAGCAAAACAGATTTTTGCAAAGTGTTTTTGATTGCTTTTCCAAGATGGTATAATTTCCATAGAGCTTGTGAGTGAGTTCGCATATGTCAATCAATTTAAAGTAATGCTTTGCTTTGATTATGAACATGACTTGGAAGTGAAATCAATGTTTGCATAGTTCTTTGTATATATAAATGCAAATGCATTGTGTTTGCATTGTGTATGCAAAATGTTATATAAATGCTGCTGTATGTATAATTACTTTAATAATGAAAGGCAAAATCCAGTTGATGAATAGTAGATTAAAATAAACCATTTGTCATTTAATAGAATGGTTTCTACAAAATGCCATACTATAAGCATGTATCTCAAAGCAGGTCATTAATATATTGGGTCCAAATTATCTGTTGTTGTAATTTCCATGAAAAGAAATTTGTGGTTTTTTTTTTTTTTTTTTTTTTTTGCTACATTTGATCTAATCATTTCATGGTTGAGTATTCAACTTAAACTTACTCTAACTTTGCAAATATAACATCTAGCAAAGAGAAACCTTTCACCTAATGTAAAGTAAAAGTAAGTCAATGCATTTGTCTGTCCCACTGCGTTACAACTCCTTTAGATCTTCCTTTTAAATTCTAAGCTCTTCAAGTTAGAAAAAAAGTTAGTAGGTTGCTGCCAGTTAGCAAGGAGCAGGTGGTGTTTATTACTGTGACCAGTAAATTGTGTATCTGTGGGTGTAATAAGCCCAATTAGCCAAATGTTGATTGTGCTTTTAAGCAATGTAGTCTCAGTACCTCTTTCCATACCTGTGCATATGCTCAAAATACATGTGTTGTAACACATAGTTGCAACAACTCTTCATTGCTTATTGCATTTTATTTAATTCTGAATGGAATACACCAGCTACCTCAGGTTTGGCCAGCATAGATGATAGAAGACAGATGTTGTGGCTTTCTGCAATGTGGCCCCTTGCCTTTGATTCTGCAGCATATGACTCTAATGTAAATACTCTGGCTTTCCTTTGAGGAGATGAACAAAATCCCCGTTAGCTCAGCATGCTCTACGGCTTTTAAAAATTCTGCTGTCGTGAGCAGCGTTCCCTGAAAGAATGGTCAAGCCCCAAGGAGCATCCTGCCTCTTTATAGACGTGAGTCGGGGTCGGTCATAGCCCCAGCCTAATGAATGGTTTACCAGCACCTCTGAGCACCTCAGTGGGGACAGGAGAACCTCGGAGCTACTCCCACCGGCCCTCAGGCTCCCTCGCTGCCCCAGCTCCCCTGGCCACACAGAGATAAGCTTAGGAAAAAGAGGAAAACATCCAACAATGTGGGTGGTTTATTCCGTTCCTGAAATGCAGCCAGAACAGGATCAAATGTGTAATTAATTTAGAATTATAAAAGAATTAAAAGAAGGGCTGAGGGCAAAGGTAAATGGTGGTACTGGGATCCTCTTTCCCCTTTCGAAGGTGAAAAGCAGGCTGCTGCATAATCCTCTTGTCAGTAGAACCTGATCCTTCTGCACTTCCCTTGACTAATTTCCACTTTCATAAGCAAGCCTGGTGGCTTTAATGGCAATTTCTATGATCACTCTCTGACCATCCAAATAAGCAATTGTAGCTAATACTCACCACAAAGACCATTTGATTCTTTTAGTGTACTTGACAGCTCTTCAGGGTGAAGATCGGGGCTTCCTATGTGCACGCACAGTGCCTAGCACGATGATTCTTTCTGGATATCTTTGCAATTAAAATAATAGTAAGTGGCTGCACTGAGACATCCAGCACTTAGTCATAAGCCCCTTAAACTTGTTAATTGCAGGTTTAATAAATATCCAAGACTGTAATTGGGTTCTTGGCCTCTTTTCGTTTACTTCATGTCAGACTTTCAAACAGCAGCACGCAAAATAAAATGTTTAAGTGTCTGACAGATTAGCAGATTATAGTAAATCGAACTGCTCATGCTGGTGTTGGAAAAAATGGCTATTCAAATTTTCTCAGTTAAGAAAGTTGTTGCGTTTAACTAAATAAGATATCAGACACCAAACAATTATTTTTAACCATAAAATTTATTTTAGTGCTAAGGCTTGTTTAAATTCCTTTATTTAAATGTCACAACTTATTACCAAACTCTGACAGAAAATTGCTAAAAATGAAAAGTGAGAGAATGTTTTTATCTCCGTATGGACTTGTACTCTGGAAGATGTTTGTCTAGAGTCACTGACCATCTGTTTCATGGAGCTATGCCAAAAATATATTTTCACTGTGGGTTTAGATGCTCACTATGAGCTAGTAAATAGCCAAATATTGCACTGTCTTCTTCAAGCATGCCATAAATATGAACTCCCGGCATTTTTCAATGTAAAATAATGTATAATAAAGAAGTTCATTTCTTAGGTGAATCTTCTAGCGACTCTGTGGCTTTAATGCTTCTAACTTTGTTGCTCAGGCTTAATTTATTCTTGAGGTAATTCTGCTGATATAGTGGAATAACTCGGGCGTGAATTTGACCCCGGTTTTCCAGGAGCTGTATTTTCCCTCGGAACACTTCCTTTTTAGTGCCCTTTTCCTCCCCTGGGCCGGTCTCACATTGCTGCTCAAAGCGTAACGAGGACGTGAGCCGGAGCTCTGCAGGCCCCTGCCACGGCCACGGAGCGGGGCAGCGCCGGCCGCCCGCGGAGCATCAGCAAAACCTCCTTCCAGTTGGGTCTCAGAGGCCCCTCGGAAGGAGACCAGTCCCTTCTCCAGCTCCTCCACCTGCTCTTCCTCCTCCTCCTCCTGCTGTTCCTGCCTCCTAACGTGTCCCAGTAAAACGGAGCCATGCAGATCTCTGCCCCACCAGATTTCTCCCAAGCTCTTCTGCAGGGACAGTGAACATTGCAGTGCTGTAATAAAAACAAAGCTACCTCCTCAGCTGGGAAGTGCAGCTCCGTTGGGAAAAGCTAATGCCTGATCCTGCAGAGGTGCTGAGGAAAGCGACTGTGCGCAGAGGGCAGACTCGTACGCTGCAAAATCTGCTCAGCCTTACACGCTCATAAAGCGCTGGGGGAAATGAAAGTGGCCTTCGTAATCTTCCAGCACTGCCTTTACATCCAGGCAGGTCCCCTGTGCCTATCGAAATGTGAGATACTCATAAAATAAGTGCTATTCTAAAATGATCGAACTACAAGTACTCCTAGAATAGGGCCAGAAGAAAACTAATTAAAGCAGGTCTCAATCTGTAAATCAGTAAGTTTTTTTTCTTCTTTTTGCTCAGAAGTGAATAATGTCTTTGTCTCCTCCCCTTTTCTTTAGCATAGGATTGAATTTAGATAGGAAGAAATAGCAAGATTTTGGGGTGGATTTCATGAATAGGGGAACGTTTTTGTGAGAATAAGTAGCTCTGAATAGGGAAAGACTCCTTTCCCCACAAAGGAGCCCCTGGCAGAGGTGAATAGAGCACACTGCAGAAAAACAACCCTACTGCGTGTAGCCCAAGCCATTGCTATTTCTGTTTTTGCTGTTTCAAGGATTGCAAGAAATGAATCTGTGCCAGATTCAGAATCTGTCCCAGGTTAGGGCATTGTGTTGCTTTATCTTACAGCATTGAAAACATTTGTCTGTCTCATTCCTTATTTATCTAGGTTTATATCTCCATCACATTTTGTTGCTTTTCCAAGCACTGTGTATATAAAACAGAAATAGTCACAGGAACATATACTCTGTTCTGAATGACAGATATATTCCTTGTTTTTGATTGAAAAAAAAAAATGGTTAAAAATTATGAAATGTGGTTGTTTTAGTAGAGATGTATTTGGTCTATATCAAGTATGGAAACCAATATTTTTCTAAATGTAAATATTTATTCTCTGTCAATCATTGTATTTAGTTTGAAGCTTGAATGCTGAAAACTGTATGTTATATTTTTCATAGCTACACCATGCTATCCTGGTATAGTCAAAATCCTTAATAATATTAAATGGAGGTTTTTAACTTCAAAGAACTGCACGTTAGATTTTTGTGTTTCAACAAAAGATAGCATCGAATGCTAGCAGTATTTGCCTACCCCATTACCGGCACGCTTGCCCCAGTGTGCAGCAAGGGGCAGGAAGATCGATGTGTATTTTCATGGGACATACTCTGATTCATGGTGCTTGTGGATGGCAGAGTAGCTTTCTCCCTGCGTCCTGTGGTGCAAACCCACTGAAGAGGCTACCTTAGCACCTCTATTTACCGAGTAGCTATGCCAGCCTGCCTGCATAGTGATTCTCACAGAACTGAGCAGCGTGTATGCGGCAGGTTATTCAAAGGCAAGCTTATTACCAGTTAATAAGAAAGGGGGTTAAGTCCAGTGTCTGCAGTTAAGGTAAGGATTCAGCGTTTAACTACGAAGTCAGAGTGTTGCAGATATAATGTAGTGATGAGACTCATCAGTCGCATCTGCCTAGTCCCAGTCACTGAAGCTGTCAGTTCAGGATCCAGGTGCTGAGGCCACATCTGAACAAGCGTCTCCTGCCAGAACAGGCTGGTGACAACTGACTCGGGTTATATCCGAGTCTACCCGCTAACTTTCCAAGATGGAAAAAAAAAACAAAACCAAAGCCCAGGCTTTATTTAGGCAGAAGAATCCAGAGTTTGATTGAATCCCTGAAATGCATCTAGAGCTTCACAACTTCTTTCTTTTTGTTGATTAATTTTAGTAAAACTTGCATTTTCTACTGTGCAGTGTGAAGAAATACTGTTCAGTAAGATAGTGAGTATATAAAGATGGTGGTATTAGTAAAAGACTTGTTACTACACAAATTCACTCTCTTTCCCCTGCCCTTTATACAGTACAGATGTAATAGAGGAGCTGTGTCTTTTTACTTTAGATGTCTGCTTCAAAGCTCAAACTCACTGTGATCATGTCCTAGATAATTTGCCTTTATGTGCCCAGATATGTGATACAGTAGCAAAATAAACACTGGCAGTGAGGATGAATTGCCTGCACTGTGTTCCAGCTCAACAGCACCTTGTTCATCTGGAGGATTCGTATTCTTTTTTTCTGCATCTTAACCTGAAGCAAGTGAGATGTGTTGAAGACCAACTGATTCTATTATGGAGGGGTTTGGGGGGGGATCTTATAAGCAACTGTGTGATTATGGATGTGGTCATGCAATGAGCTTGACCCTAAGCTTTTCAGCAAAATAGGCAGTTTGTAAGAAATTTAATGTAAATGGTTTGTATGGTGTCTTCATTTTCCGGGTGGTTCTTTAGTATCTAGTCTGTAGTTTTAAATACCGATTCATAGCATATATATTCAAAAAGAAGTTCTCACAGTGCCAATCACTTTCCTCTTCAGAATACAGTGTTTAAACACAAAGCTTTGCAGACAGATGGGTGCAGCACAGTATGGAGGAAGAGAGTAATTTCTTTGTGCCTAAGAGCATGATCCTACTTTTGCTTATTTCCATTTGAAGATAAAATAAGTCTTGAGAAAACAAACAAACAGAAAACTTTGATGGGGACTGAGAAGCCAGAGTGCTGGGCTTGGGTACCTCACAGCCTAATTGCTTATTGGAGGTGGAGTGAAAATGTAATCAAGATGCAGATAAACCTGGTGAAACTGTGTGTATATTTTAGCTGGGGAAGAGGTTGGAAGACTGTGGTTGTGCATACTCAAAAGACCTACTGAAATATACTTCTATGTCTTATTTTGCAAAGGAGAGAGTTTATTGCACAGATGTTGACGTATGAACCATCATGTGCACTTGATTATGAGTAAAACATCCCCTGCTATCACCTGATCGTTTTCCTCTGAAGATAAGCATCTGTCTTCCATAGATGATAAAAAATCTAAGAAAATGATATACAAAATCTTTGCCATAAAATGGGAAGGGTTTGTGCAAACACGCAAAGTGCCTAGCTTGCAGTCATAAATATGATTGAAAAGGCTATCAACACTTCTAGTGACACAAAAATAACCATGTATCCCACTTTGCAAGTGTAAGTGTTTTGGCCTCAGTACCGAGAGCTTTCTGTTCATACTCTCTTCTGTACATCATCATTTTTCCACTGTCTTCACCTAAGGTGTCCTGGCATTATCCCAGAGACTTAGAGCTACTAATTTTTGGAGAAAATTTATGCACACGTTGGAGGTGGTTCAAAACTAAGATTGATATGCAGTTACAGTGGCTCTATCAGTAAGATGTGGTTGTGGGCAAGGGTAGCCATATGTGCTGTCAAGCTGGGTGAGCGTTTGCATTTTCCTTCACTGTTTCTATGTGGTTTGGTGCAGAACAGCCGTAGCTGTTTGGAACTGAAGATTTCTATTCAAATTTGTTCTGCTTAGGCTCTTGTCTAGTGTATTTTAATGAATAAATAAAAAAGCAGAGGAATAAAGCTGTGTTTCACATTTCTTAAGATTATTGCTGAAGTGAAATTTTTTGATACTTGTGTGCACTTGTTACCCAAAGGTAAACAGAAAACATTTAATCTTGCATGAATTATTGATCGAAAGTTACTATACCAATGTTTTTAGCCTTGTGGGAGTTTTGTAAAAGCAGACTGATGCTAAGGATAGCCAATAGCACTGTAGCTCCGTGATGCTTGGAGACCAAGTGGAATGGCAAAGTTTCTGACAGAGCACCCTGGCTTTTCTGGTGCTTGCAGCAAAACCCAATTAATAGCTGTTCAGTTATTAAGTGGTAAGTTACTGCTTGCTTCCTGATGTGTGTTTTCAGAAAGTATTGAGAAGGTGGATGAAGTGTGAATGCATGTCTGCTTCATAATCAATAGAATTAAAATCCCCCAGACACTTATTTCCTGGGAAGTGATTAAAATCCACTTTGTGCATAGTTTATGCAGGCCCTGCCAATCCCTTGCAGCAATATTTCAAGGTAATTATTAGACACTTTATGAAGTGTTTAAATATAAATGTTCAGCATAAATCTTAATAAACTGTATTTTGATAGTTTTATTGTAATCTACTGACAAAGTGGGCCCACCTCTGGCTGGGTTCTTCGTAGTATTCGCCCCCAAACTTCAGGTACCTCTTTTTCACCACGGAAGGCTCTTCCTAATGCTAAGGGACACGGGAAGGATGCAGCCTAAACTCTCTCTGCCTTCTCTCTCGCTGGTGCCATACAAATGGCACAAACGATTTTCCACTGTAACTTGTGGACACAGTCTGACGGTGCCCGTCTGGCCAGCAGAGAGACGGGGGAATGAGGCAGCTCAAGGTTGGCCTCACCTTCTCTACTCAGCACCCTCTTGCTGTCGGGGGTTGACGGCCAAGGACGGCCAAGCGCGAGGGTGTCAAAGTCAAAGCTCAGGCCTTGCCATTCCTTCTGTATTGTTAGGTTGTTTTTTTTTCTTTCATGTGAAATTTAGCAATCTGCCTGAAGACAGCAACTTCTTCCAAGCCAGGTTGGGCCTGGAAGAAGAAGTTTCAAGACACAGTGGTGCTGCCACGGTGATTCAGAGGCGGTGGGATTTGTGGGAAGGGTTGATAACATCTATTAAATCAGGAGATGAAGTTGGAAAAATTTGCAAACATGGCAGCTTAAGAGCACCAAAACTTGCTGTGTTTTTCTGCAGTTCTACAACTTACTAGATATTTTGTCTTGCTGAAATCAGATATGTTAACTTAGGTGGCAATACATCTGGCCTAGAAAGGTGCTCCCTGTTAGAAGTGCCATGTCTCTCATTTTCTTTGACGGTTTAACCAAGTTAGGAATAAAGAGTAAATAAGATCCAGGAGTGAAAGTCAGCCTGGGTTGCAGGCTGTGTTGCTTAATTCTGAATTTGTGTGCTTTTAATATATTTGATGCATATTTATTTGATGATATAAATCAAATCTAACGTTTGTGTTTTAGTTGCTTTTTGGCTAGAGTGGAAACAAGAATATTTTCCTACCTTTTTTTTTTTTTTATAATAGGAGGTAGGGCAGAACAAAATAGTCTATGCCTTCTTGCTATCTTTTTGATAACAACATATCTTTGATTCCTCGATTGTTACTTCTTTTGGTCATGTTCTTATTCCTATTTTTCCTTCTAGTACTGCTCTGAAGTAAAAAAAAAGAAATACTAAAGCAGTCACACACCTCTTTCATGAACTGGGCTAACTCTTTGCTGAACACGGGGCCAGAGCTCTCTGTTTAGACTTAAACGTAATTTAGAAACTCGCTAAGCAAGCATTGTTGGTTCCTGTACTGATTTTGAAGACATCATGCTATATCGTTTTATAAAATATTTCAGAAAGCATAGAAACATGATAAATTGAAGATACTACTGATAACAGAAGAAAGAAAATGGTTTTTACTTAATAGACAGTGCCCTTTTTTTGCTATTTGGAGTTGATGTAACGTTAACACCCAGTTTATCTACTTTTCTGTCCTCTAATTATCATGCAGACATATCTCCTCTTTATACAGGAACCGTGATAAGTGGGATGCGTCACATGAACTCTCTAGTGCTTAAGAATATTAGCAGCCTGCCAGTCAAATCCAATGCTCTTCAAAATCCTCTCAGGAAATGGCTTGAATATCTATAGCAACCTATTGCTTTCTGTTCTGCTCTCTTGCTGGCAAAACAGATATGTGAAGCCAATACACAAAACAGCACATATTTTAAAATCAGTGTGTAAAAGATCAATTCTTAAAAATCCATATAAAGCCGTAATGTTACAGAATATATTATTTTGCCAATAAACCTAACTCAGGAAAAAAATGTATTCTTTCAGTTTCGCCTATACTTTATAACACACAAATTTCTTGTTTAGCAGTTATTGAATACCTTAATGCACACATATATATACATGTATATATGCAAATCTAGTACATAACGTCTTTATTATTTTATGAGTCAGCTTTTAGACAAGAAGGCTGCGTTTGTCTCAGTGTCCCATGTTGAGCACATTTCCTAGTATTAAAACTATCTGAGTAGGTTGTGAACAACTCCTGGGAACATTTAGAACCTGCTGTCCTTTTTGTCTGGAGCTTTCTGGGTTGTTTTGTGTAAATAGCCCTGTCCTGTGCCATGTGCATAAGTGCAAATAATTGAACATGGTTTCTTCCCCCTGCTTCTCTCTCTCAACGTTTGAATAATAACGCAGAATTTCCTTTGCCTGCCTAAAGAGCACCCTACAGTGCAATTTGCACCACTTTTTCACTTTTTGCTTTCTGTCTAACCAACTTAATAGCTGTTAATGTTCAGTTTGAGAGGGCACTATGTCTGCTGTGTGTTGCACACAAAATGCCTGTAACATGAGGGCCTTATGTACACTGTATTCATTTATAAAGTTGTGCATATCTATATTACAATGTTTGTGGAGTGTATGTTGTCATATTATTTAGTAATCCAGATGGTAACAGAGCCGTATAAAGGCTGGAGTGAAACTCAGGAGGAATCCAGCTCCTCCATGGAGCAGGAACACCAAGTCCTGGCCCTGGTGGCCACAAACCCTGCCTTTCCCTTCCCTCTCCTGCCTCATCCCATATTCAGCAGCTCTGTGGCCACCACTTTTTAGATAGAAGGGTCAGCAGCAGCATACAACAACAGCAACAGCGCCAACAAAGGGCTCGAATCCAAGCAGATAGTCGAGTTGTAGAGCTAAGGAGGAACAGAAGTAACTGAATATGCCCCTACAGAGCCCCTGGCCATTCCTCTAGAGAGGAATTTCCTGGGGTTCATATGAACCATGAATGCTTTTACTCCCTTCAGCTCTAAGTAAGAGGATACCTCAGTTTTTCAAACTTGTTTCCTGATGAGTGAGGCCCAGAACTCAGTAATGTGGTTTTATTTAAGGGAAATGAAACATTTCTCTTTTAAGTGGATTCTGTAAAAATCTGTTAAGTTTTAGCAAAAAAAAAAAAAAAAAGCCTCATGTCTAAAACAGTTGTCTTATTTCCTTTCTAGTTCAATTTTGTTGGGAAATTGCTTGGGCCAAGAGGAAACTCCTTGAAGAGGTTACAAGAAGAGACAGGCGCAAAAATGTCTATCCTGGGGAAAGGCTCCATGAGGGATAAAGCTAAGGTACTGTATGAATTCTCACTGTAATTAATGCTGATACACTTTTACTTCAACTGATCTGTTTAGATTGCATGTCTGCTTATTAATGACTCAATGAATAGACTAACTCCAAAGACCTTCTTGATTTTTTTATGAATAGTTTGAATAAGATTTTTCTCTCCACTACATAAAACTTGCTTCCCATATAATCTTTCACCACCACAGCTGCAACAATACCAATGTTATTTAAATAATTCACCTGAAAGAATGGAAAATTTATTTAAATCATACTAAAAATGCACTACAAGTTAAAAAAAAAAAAAATCACTGCCTGCTTGTTGCACCAGAAGTAATTATTTATAAAGTAAGGGGGCTTCATATAAATGAGATCCAAAGAACAAGTATTGATTGTATTGTGGCCTCTTACTTTACAGTCTGTAAAACAGCAGTATTGTGGTCAACACAGAAATAATGACTAATAATTTCACTGAAATTTATTTTATATTGCACTTAGTAATATTGTGCATTACTCAGTTTTCCCTTCTGTCACCTCTGTCATTCATCTCAGTAGCTAAAATAGAGAAGGAAATATGGGCTCGTGCCAGAATAAAGAAAAAACTAATCAGGATTTTACCATTTTTATTATTGGCATTGTTTGGTCTTGGTAATGCGTATCATCAGTCACTTGCATTATGAGATCTCCATTTGCAGTATTTTAAAAAAAATAGGGAAATTAGACATGCAGAGTGTATTTCTTTTTTGCAGAGATTTGCTTATGACATTGAACATACAGTTATTTTACGATAATATATGTAGATTACACTATAGGTTTTATTTTTAGCTATTGACAAGTGAAATACCTTATGACTTTTGCCTTACTTCTGGAAGGATAAAAGATGACTCCCTGGATGAATGAATGCGCGTGCTGCTAAGTAGCAGTGATTTGCATCCGTATTATGTCTGCCAGCTCCATTCTCAGCCACCCACTCAGAGTATTATTGCCAGGAGCAGCAATTGCCCAGACAGGGAATTGTGAAGAGCTTGTCACCAGATAAAGATGTTTAATCATATAAGTAGATGGACCAAGTCCTCTGATTTTGAGATTGGTCACTCATCATTTGAATTTCATCTGATTGTAAGAACAGTGCCAATGTCCCGGTTATTACATTCAGTCATGAATGTCGCAGCAGAATTAAATAAGGGTTTGTTTCTTCTTAGAATATTTAGGCCTTAAGAACAATCTGAAGTTAAGTTTGAACTTCCTGGTAATTCATTCGTTTCAGAATGGTGTAAAAAATGAAGGTGCAATGTAAGATGGTATTAACTATGGCAATGATGAAGGAAGTTATCGTAACTTTAATCCGGTTTGGGTACTACTGCCTGAAACGAAAACAAAATCACTGGGCAATCAGAGCGAGGAAGAGGATTAGCTGATCTGTGTGCTTCACTTACCAGTTCCAAGAAAAAGACCGTCGATGATCCTGTGTTAGATAAACAGTTACAATTAGTATTTCAGAGAGGATGTTCTAGGTTGAAAACTTGGTAAAAGTTAAAGAAAATATATATGACTGTAAACGTAAATAATGTTTTAAAATTGCTACATGGGAAAGCAAAATACAGCTTTCTCTGGTTAAAAGATTTTTCTTACCGTAAAACAAGCTTATTAATCTCACTTATGCACATTTTTTAAAATCAATTTAAATACGGATTACCAGAAGCTGGAGGCTTGTTCTCATTATTTTGTACCATACCAGTAACAAGTTTGGGTTCATTACATGGTAAGTCTTCATTTTGGAGGATTTTTTGGGAAAATTCTGTGTAATTCCTCTCCGTAAACTGGAATATCCTTAGAGCAGCCTGTGTCATGCCATAGGCCATAACCCTTTCCAGGCAGACCTCAGGCACGTCACTTCCCCCACCTACCCCAATGCTTTCAACTGGATCAGAGCATCGGAGACACAGTTTCAGCAACAGGCCTACAGCAAAAGACGAAACACATTTATGCCAGAAATCCTCAGATAGCTAGTGTTCGAAAGCAACAGAACCACTGATGTTAGTCTTTTTGGTGCCAAAATGTTGGTGGGCAAATGTTTGGCTCTACACTAAAAGACTCTGGACATGTTAAGTATTTTTGGGTATGTGGAAGGGCAATTTCCAAATCTGGAAAACAGAATCCCTGAAGGGAGATTTATCTGCTTTTCATGCTTATCACAGAATCACAGAGTCACAGAATGGTTGAGGTTGGAAGGGACCTCTAGGGATCATCTAGTCCAAAGTAATTGATGAGTAAATTCCGCAGACTGACGAATTTGGGCTGTTGCTTTCTAGAGCCTCAGGAGACCCTTGTTAAGACTGACGTGAGTTTTGTGAGTATTGGCTGTGCCTACAGTGCACAAGCAGGTTAGATTACTTTGAGAATGCAATGCAACTAACTTAAAATGAAAATTATGAACAACCCCAGTGGTTCACTAAATACCACTGAGACTATAGACTTGTCACAGAAAGTTGTGAATAGATGGTTGGATTTTACTGCAACAGTTTTGCCGAATGTTATTGCAGATGTAAGGGAAAGCACAGTGATTCTTCTAGAACAGTTAATAAGAGCACTTAAATCTTTTGGTGTAAGCTTAGGCTATTGGCTCAATTAGTAGAAGTTCAGTTTTCTGCAACCGACACAGCCTGAGGGGAAAGATCTACAGAATTCTGGCAGGGGAAAAAAGCTCTGTCTTGGAAAGTTACATTATTGCTGGGCATAACAGAAGATCGATGCTGACTTGCAGATACTGCCTCCTTTTGGTTTGATACTGACAGCCGTAGTTTCAATGGTGGCCCGAGCTAAACTTTGAAATATTTGATAACTAAATAACTCCAGTTATTTTTAGGCTTAGAGAAGGTATTGTTCAACATGATGAATGTGGTTGGGATCACTGTGAATTATGCCTGTTGAAAGAATATAGCTCTTTCCAGTGTTTTTTATGACAGGTAGAAATAGCAAGGTTGCCAAACTGAGAACTCGCATTATCTTGCTGTCTCATAGGATACCATTAAAGCTCATTATTCCTATAGTAGTATAAATAAGCATTCTTCTGAGCAAGTAGTGATGAGGTTAAGCATAGTATTGTTAAGTTTCTTGGCTTTTGATTCTTTCCCATTTCTTTTTCTTCTTTTCCAAAAAGAAGCAGCATGGAAGGCATGGAAGACAGTAATAAAAGTAAACAATCAAACTGAGCTGACAAGAGAAATCGTATTACAAGTGGAATGAATTGATTGCCTTCATACATCGATGTAGATTTGCTCCTTTTCAGACACACCATGAATGCTTTTCACTGCACCATTAAAAAAATATATAAGCAGTAAGCTATAACAGCTCTTTTGCATAAAATATAGCTGAAATAACATGACTTCTCTACAAGAAAAGCAAAAAAAATGTAGAGCATTTCCTTAGGCGCTTCTAATTTTGAATTACATAAAAATAAATACTAGAAAGACTTCTTTCTCTGCCACAATTTATGTAGGTTTAGGTATTAGGTTTATGTATGAGCAGTGTTCTCGATTTGTATTCAGAACATTGTATATGAGAAAACAGGATGGCTGTGCTTTAACAGGATGCAGATGGGAGTGGAAGAATATTTTCAGAGGAAAATGAAGACCATTTAGAGATAGAGATAAATTAAAAATGCTGATATTATTAGAACTTTCATTACGGGCTGCATTACATAACTGCAGATTGCAGGAGTTTGGGATGGAGAGAATTCAAGGGAAGATTCAACAACATACTCATCCCATTATATTTTTCCTTAAGAATTTGCTATCAGCTGGAGATAAAATACTGATTTCAAGGTGCAGTAATCTAGATTGAGTCTACACCCTTAATTTCAGCTATGATAGAGATTTTACATTAACAATTTACTGGATTAGACCTGAAGCTGATTTTGGTGTATTTTAAGTCTTTAGTATATTACTGGTGCTTAACAACCATTAGCAAAAATGGCAGCAATGGCAGCAGTGCGAGTTGGTCAAAAGCTTTCATTATGGTCCAGCCACATGGTACTTTTTTGCATCATGACCTCACATATTTTTATTATGTTTTTTTCATAGGTGGACTGTATTGGAGTAGATAAGATTATATATGAGGAGTATATCTAGGAATTTGTACTTTGTGCGCTACCACTAATTAATTGGTATGGATAATATTAGTAAAAGAGAGGAAATAAAAATCATGATCCCAAACTAATAACTGAAACAGTGAACAAGGCATAGAAAAAGTAAAACCATACAGTGAAAATCATAGAATGAAAAGGAGGAAGACTCGTTCGAAAGAATGCAAGAATACAGCAGGTCCTTTGTGAAAGAAAAACTGTATCTTGTGCAGCTGTGTCTTTTGTCTTTCCTATTATATGTATAACTTTATGATCGGAACATTCAGAGAAAGAGGTGAGGAAAAGTGTTTGATGAACACAGAATAATCTGGAAAACAGATGTGAAAGTTCCAAAAATTCTGAAATTAAATTGAATTTAATTTTTTTTATAGCTAGGAGAAAGAAGGGTTGTGAAAGAACCTTTACAGATGTGCAAGTATTCTTGGTTAAAAAATATTTAGAATAAAAGCCTTTGCTTTTTTTTAAAGAAGTTTTTCATTAAAATTGAGCCCAAATGAAAGTTTTTGAATAAATTTGAGTGAATTACCTAAAAACAATAAAATGTTAATACTTTTCTGAGACATATTCAGTTTTACTCAAAGGAAGGTTTTTCATTGCTTTTCTGTTTGTTAAAAAAAAAAATGGAAAGTGGATTTTGAACTTTTTTTTTTCTTGAAGACTCATTATTCATCATGTGCAGAGCAGTTCTTGCAAGACGAGGAAACTATTTATAGTGAAAAGGCTCACGCTGTCTTTCCATAGACAGTACAAACATCCTTGAACTTTAAAAAAAAAAAAGAAAAAGAAAAAAGCATTTGGAAATAAACATTTAGCCTGAAAGATAGGATGTAAATTGCTACATGGGGCACATATTGATAGGTAACTGCTGCCTTAATTTAAAGACTCACCTTTTCCTGAGAGTAACCCTGTCAACATCACTTTGTGCTTTGCACATTTTCTGTTTATTACCCATTTTTCTCATGGTTGAAACTTCCACTCATTTATAGCTTTTGTCCTAGTTGTTTGGAAGATGTTCCATAAATGCGTTTGGAGTTTCCCTTCACGTCTGTTTATTTCTTGACTGTTCAGCAGAACTGCCACACATGGCCTAAAAATCATTTGTATGACTGCAGACCTTGTTATTAAAGTCCTTTTTCTTTCCTATAAAACACGGGAAATTAAAGACCAAACTTTCATTGAAACTTTGAAAACATAAAAAACTACTTGTTCGTGCCTAAATCTTTATCAGCTACTGAATGAGCATTTAACTGCTCTCCTTTTCACGTTTTAGCTGTTATTTAAGATAGTTATTAAAGAAAGAAGTTTTTATCAAAGAAACCTGAAGTGCAGGAGAACTGTCTTTCATTTATCTAGCCATTAAATACCTTCCTGTTCAGAGAAATTCCACTGACACTGGACACAGCCTGCCATGTTTAGCAGGGTTTCTTCTATTATTTTTTTCCTTTTGAAAAGCACAAATGTTAAGAATTTCTTGACAACTGATGAATCTAGTCTTTTTCCTTCTGATGTCTCTTGCAGATAAGGTATATATCTTTTTCCTTCCAGTGTCTTTTGCAGATAAGGTGTATACATATTATCTGAAATCTGAAGCCAGCACAGAGAAAACCTATGTAGTTTCAGTGGTTAAAGTCTTTAGTGTGGTTTTAAATAGCCATATTATGTGAGCTATTGATACGAAATTTGAAAATGTGGGAGAATTACAATGTACAGTGGTTTGTTCCCTACACATGCTGAGCGCCCTGAATGCAATCCCACAGTCTCTAAGTGTATGTTTAAATATGTTACAGGATTGAGTCCACGTATGAAAAGCAACTTAGTGCCCAGGAACCCTGTGGTTTGAAGGGCAATGTATTTTTCATTAGATAGTGTCTACTGTAAGCATAGTGACCTAATGTTGAAGACTTAATTATCTGTTTTTTTTTTTTTTTTCTTGACCTGATTCGTTTTCCAATAGGCTTGTGTAAATAATGCTCAGTGGTCTCAAAAAGGAAGAAAAAAGTGGCAAATTCAGTCCATTGGAGGCAATGATCTGAGTATTACATTATACCTTTTCCCAGTCCCTTTGCTTTGCTGAGCATCAAAACAAAAGTGTCTCTTCTGTCCTGGGTTGCAGGAACCTTTGAGTGTCACTGCTGGATACCTTTTAAAATCATTTAAACAGTATGCTTACATGTATAGTATTTCATTTCAGTGACAGCATTCTGAACTATAAGAAATTACAGGAAACACTAGGAGGTAGAACATCAACCAAGTGTTACCCTGGTGCCATTTCTCTTGAACCAGTGTAGTTGCCTGCTCTAGTTTATGGCTATGCTAGTCAAGGCCAATGTGGCATCGTGAGATATCAGCTCTTACAGCTCACCAACATACAAATGTCAGATTAAAAAAAAAAAAAAAAAATCCATTTTCATTCTTAAAACAGAATCCCTAGGCGTAAATTCTGCCTGCTGGGAGTTTTGATCTAGATTTTATGCAAAATCCCTGAAATGTTTGTTTCTTATATAGGATATTTCCACTTCATTGAAGGACCTCTGTCATCTATAGCTGTAAAATCTTTAAGGGAAAGATAGAATAACGTGTGGAATTTGGTTTAGAAAACTGGCTCACATCCAGAAGCATCAACTGCTAGCTTTAAAGCACTAGGTTGGTGCTTACCCATTTAATCTTTTTTTTTTTTCTGTCGAGTTTTCCTTTGCTGAATATAAAAACATTATTAACTTTATAGTGCTGTCTCTGCAATCTGGATGGTACCTTAGAGCTTACAGGCATTCCACCGCAATGGCCAGTTTAGGACCAAGAGCAGGATTACACCCTCAACCTGCCCTCAAGATATGACCAGAAGCAACTCACCACCTCTGCTGAAGCTCATTTTTTTCCTTCCTAAATCCCGTCACCTCTCGGGTGCTGGCTGCTGTGAGGCCAGCAGAACCATCACAAACAGGCAGCAACAAAGAAAAATGCAAGCAAAATCAAAAAAACAGAGTGCCCCCTTATTTTGAAACTCAGATATTTCAAATGAAGGTCATTTGCCAAACAAGTTAACTCTTCGAAGTCTACATTAACCTATGTCAAAAGGTACCAGAGACTTCCAAACTGTAAATCTAGATAAACTGAACAAAAATCCTGAAGAGCATAGTAACTCCCTATACAGAGAAAATGTAAATCTGTTGGCAGGGACAGGTTAAGATAAGAAATCAGACCTGTGTCACCAGGTTTTTACGTATTACTGATGAAAATAAGTATTCCATTATTATATGGGGAGAGGAAGTTACCACTGCTTATTTTTATGCAAGTAGATACTCCCCTGTCCCATGTAATAGTGACGGCATTTTTAAAACTGAGGAGCCGAGTGTGGGGATGGGGGGACAATTTAACCTTGTGCTTAAGTATCAGCCCCATGCGCTAGGGCTGGTACTTAAGAAAGTACATTTTTCTCCTACAAGAGTTACATCAGACTTTGAACAGATGCCCCCAAATCCCTGTTTTATTACTGATGCATCACAGCGGTGATATTAAAAACTTTCATCTCCCCCCTCGCATCTGATGTTAAAACATCTGATGTTAAAAAATTCTGATGTTCTTAGCTTTACTGGGATATTTTTGAGAATTTTAATGCAGTTTTCAAAAGGTGGGACACATTCTTCTCTTTCTGCTATATTAAACTAATTCCAAGGGGCAGAATGTACAGACAGTGTTTCAGGGTCGTTTTCTGTGTTCTGAGTTAAAAGGGATGATGGGCCTTTGCTTTACAGAAAGCAAAGCAAGTAAGTAGTGAAAAGAGGAACATAGGAAGTGACATGGTGGCCCTTAGTGAAAAACAAATATTATTTAGAGAAGTGAAAGATTACATATCTCCTGTTTTGCCAACTTGTAACCATTTAGTGCATTTTGCCCTGAAGTAAGTTTTTTTTTTTTTGCTTGTTCGTGGAATTTTCTGATTACAACAGAAAAACGAAAGGGGATGTGCATGCACTGCGCGTTAGAGACAGCAACGCAGTCACTCGGCTGTGCTCGTCCCCCGTGCCGGGGCTGGTGCTGCCACGGGGTGCCAGGGCACTCAGGGCCGAGGATCCTTTGGGGCAAATTGCTGCAGTTCATCCCTTGCTGGCGGCCGTGCAGGGGCTCAGGTGCCCTGCGCTGGCACGGGGGGGTTGGCCATGAGACCGCTCCCCCAAATCGGCACAATTGCCAGGCTTGGAAGGTGGCTAAGAGCCCTCACGCTGACTTTAGTGGCCTTGGGAAGGTGAGGAGTTTTCTTAAAAAGAGTAAAGCAAGCTCTGGAACAAAACAGCAGAGCATTTCTGTGAAATAAAGAAAAAGACAGAGATAAAGGAGGTATGTAAATGAAAGAAGTAGATGAGCTCAATGGCTTACAGCAATTTTAGGGACTGGAGAACTTTTCACACTGGTAGTTTTTTCCCCAATCTGTACATTTTTCAGGGCAGAGATTTATATTCCAGAGTATTTTATTTATCTGAATGAGGCTGCACAAAGACCAGGTTTGATCTTGCTGGGTTTTGTTTTACAATTATTGTTGGTGCTGTTTTACATATAGATAAATGTAGAAAGAGCTGTTTTGAATTATTATTTGGAGCAATTATGTTAAATCCCAGTTTTCTATGCATAATGTTATCTATGCTCTTGAGGACCATGATAAATACTTTTAATATGCTCTAATGGGTTATGTTACAAGGAATTTTGCATTGCCACAATAGAGGCAGCACTACAGTAAATTAAATTACAGTGCACACAATTAAATAGAATAATGAAAAAAATTAGACTTGGAGCAAGAGCTCTTTGGAGCCCTCTGAAATTTGATTCCGTGATAAACATAATAGGAGAAGATGGTGAGTGAAATTTAGATAGCTAAGCTAGATAATACTTTGTTTGCAATATCTCCATCAGGGATTAATGTTCTCTTATTCAGAGACATTGATTAGTCTCTAGATTATTTTTGTGATTGATTACTTTTGTACTGTAGCATTCCTTCTTCATTTATCTACCCTGAATCAATATAACTTCATAGCTATAATTTCATTGTGGAACAGTTCTCATGCATTCTGCAATAATTTGTGGTTACTCAGTAACAGTTTTAAGGAAAACCTCTACAGAGGATTGCTTAAGCTTGCAGCCATCTTTTACCAAAGCAAAACAAAAAAAAAAAAAACAAACAAAAAGCCCCACTTCTTTTCATGTCTGTAAAAGAGAAGTGTTAATTTTGTATGTTCTCTGACACCAAGAATTCTTGAGCTTCTTTCCAAGAACTCTTGAGCATTTGAGGTACATTGCTGTGTTATGGGACATAGTTAAAGTAAAGGAAGTATGCAGCTCTGGGCAATCATTATTTTGAATATGCAGCAACAACAAAAAAAGGTATGTAACCTGCCAGACAGTATTGTTGTTTGTTTTTTCCCCTTGGAGGTGAATATGAATTGAACCCAATGTGGACCTGGAATTTGTAGTCAGAATTCTAAATTTTATATTTAGTTCCCCATCACTATGTGGCTCTGGAAAAGTGATTTTGTCCCACAATAAAGGATAATAATTCTTGCCTGTTTACTTTAAATATGTCTTTAAAGAACTAGTTCATCAATAATTATAAATCTCTTTACAAATGCAGCATTTTACTGCTTTAAACCTTAAGTTTTTTAAGTTCAGAGTAGGGTTTTTAAGTTCAGAGTGAAATGTTATCCCTGAGGAATGCATGCCAGTTTTAAGGCAATCTGTGGTTATGTTCAAGACTTTCAAGTTCTTTTCCATACCCTTTCTCTGCTGGTATGATACTCCATATCTTTATAAGGCCATATGTTCCATTGTGTTAAATCAGATGACTTCTATTTATAATCCAAGAATTACTTTCTATTTTTATAACATTTTGGAGGGAGATAGAGGGTATCTGATTTACGTATGCATACAAAGCCTTACCCTGATCACCGTATACCACCCATCCTTTGTCTTTTCCACTACCTTATAACTGGCTTGAAAAGCAAGTTTTCAGAACTAGCCCTGGTGCTTAACATTAGACCTTGATCTCATAAACGGCTTTTAGAAGGCTTAAGAACATGTGTTTTTGTAGCTTGGGGATGTGCAAGTGCTTTGCTGAATTTAGGCTGTTGCTGGCAATTCCTCCCTTCCCATGCCTGCAAACCCTTTCTGTAAAGGTCCAAAGTAAATGGCTGCTCGTTGTGTATTGTTTTTCTTTGGCGCTCACTCTAGCACATAAATGATTTGGGGAATTTCTGTAACATTTGGAGTATTCACATAAGAGTCATTACTGAAGTGGGAAACTTTCCCTGTAGGAAAAATAAATAAATAAATGAGCTCTGTTTTTCTGTCCATCTACATCTCCTGTTTCTCTCCTGCTATATTGAAGCAGCCTGTTACCAAGTGCCTTTTTATTTGTCATGAGAAGGAAGGAAAAAGGATGTTTCTTTTGTGCTATGTTGTTAATCCTTCTCCAGAGGTCAATTTACAGGGTAGGCAGAAGTAGGGAATGACCAGCAAAGCTACTTCCTTAATTAAAAACATAATTAACTATTCATGTATTGTCTTCAACTCTAATATAATACTAGGCTGATGCTTAGTCTCTGGGTATTAAGACGACAGTTGATCCGTAGGTACATATGTAAGTTGAAAAATAATGGCTTTTAATTTCTTCAAGTTGATGTAGCAAATGTGTACTCCTGAGTACTCTGACATTATATAATATGTATATTTTTTGCTTTACTGTTTTCCGATGTTTTCAAGGCCAGACTGTTGCAAATGCAGTTGATATTTTAGTTTGTCCTTGAAAAGGTTTTTCTGCAATTGTTAAAACACTCTGCATGGAAATGAATATGTTGGAGACTCTCTGTCAGTTATTATAGGCTCTCTAAAATCTCTGGGTTTAATGTGGGTCACTGTTGAGACCCTCTGTATAACAAACTTTTCTATGTCCAGAGGAAAATTAATCCTCTCCTTGGACATCTACGCATCCAAGATACATGAGATGAATCTTGCTTTATCATCCTGTGTCATTCTATTCCCTCTAATGCAATGTGAAAGATGTGCACATCAAAATAGGAGGATATGTATTGGAATAGAATGAATTAAATTTCACATGATTAAGTGCATAAATTGGATTCTGTTCTGTTAAAAAAAAGAATACAGAGACAGCTTCCTCAAATGCCAGCGGAGTTTTTCCTGGTTACATGAATTGTTTTGTGAGTTGCAGTGAAAATACCTTAGGAAAGAAGAGAATTTAGCAGATCACAGCTGGTCTGGGGACTGCAGAGATAATAAGCAACATCAAAGAAATTGCATGTGCATTCGGAGTGTATTAGGCAGAGAAGTGCCCAAGAATTTCAAAGTAGTTCTTTGAAATGTTAAAAAAAAAAAAAAAATGCAGCCAATTTCATCTTCTGCATGTAAAATTAAAATTTCTCTTCAACATATGGTCCTATCTTTTTTTTTTCAAATTTCATTTGTTAGCAGAAAAATCAGTGGCAGCTGAAGGATACCCACAGAATTGCCTAATACCCCATATACGGTTCCTTCTCCAATATGATGAGGTATCTGTGGTATCCCAAATATCACTTAGACACTGTTCAAATTTGCAGTTGCTGTGGATATTTCTTCTTCCTGGGAATAGTAATAGTAAAAATATTGCTTGTTTATTTCTTATGCGATATTTAAATGAATCATTATTCTTGGAAGTTTGTATCAAATTTAAAATAATTTTAAAAATAAACTTACATATTTTTAAATGAGATTCTTTTAAGATCACACCTAATTTGCTTTCCTTGGGTTTTATCATTTGGCACTTTACTACTTAGTCTGCCAAATATACAATATGTATTATTATGTATAGTAAGTGCATAGTGAGATATAATTTAATCATGCATTTTCATTAAAGGAGAAAACTTCATGTTCATTGAAGTATACATTGAAATATATCAGTACTAAATAATAAAATAATTTATAAATAGCATTCTGAAATCTACTTATAAAAGATTTAAACTGTTCACACACTGCTCGTAGTACTAAAGTTAAAGTGAATAAGCACATTAAAGTGACTAAGGTATATAAACTATTCTACATAAAGTTAGTTACTTTCCTTCCTGTGTGCTTCCATGAGAAAAGTCTTACGATAGATGACAGGCCAGATCATTCGTTGCATAGACTTTCATTTCCAAACTCTTCTGTGTCTAAACAATAAAAATTTATTGAATTATATAGCATTTTTTTTTCAGATTTTGCATTATAGTATTTGTTATGTGTAGTACAGTAGAGAAATCAAGGAGTTGTCATAATATACTAAGTTATTAATTCATCTAGCACTATTTCCTGACTCTGGAAATGATATTCAGTGTTCTAGAAAACGATAGGGAGAGAAGTAGGGGCAAGTAGCATTCCTGGATAATTGAAAATGGTAATATGCTCAAGGAGAGAATTCCTTTCTATCACACATAGGTTATCACCTTATACCATGAAATACAAGATCAAATGACCCTTCATAATACATTAGCTAGCACAGAAGCATATGCTGTGCTTCGCCATCCAGCATGCCTAATTAAATTTACCTAAGCTATTTGTGCATAGGTTTCTTGTTGCATTGTATCAAGAGATGTCATGAGAAAAATAAGTCCTTTGGTCTTTGAAATAGAATATTTAGACAGCCCTGAAAGTTTGGCAGGCAAATATTAGAACAGATTTCTGATACCAGGGGAAAAAAAAAAAATCTAAGTCTAAAAAAGTCTAAGAAGGAGTATGTTTCAATAAGGGTTGCGACAAGCTCAAATGTCTGACAAGTGATGCCAGTCTGAAGGGTTTCCATGTCTCCATTTTGATTTATTTCTTTCATTTTCTGTTAGTTGAGAAAAAGCGTTTATAAACTTCAAGGAAATGTCATGGCGTTGATTCTTTAAGACTGAAATGCTATGGGGCATGAAAAATTGTTACTACTTCCATGTACCATGATATATTTGTGATAGTTTGTTCCTTTATTTCTGTGAGTGATTCCTTATGTGTGCCGTCATTTTAATTTTAAATATAGAAAAGTCATTCATTATGTGTTGAATAGGCCACAGTTTAGTGTCATTAAGAAGATGAACATGCTACTGGACTGATAGAAGTGTATCTTGAGTTTTTTAAGGTATTAGAAATTATCCTGTCAGCTTTTGGCATCTCATGGGATTAAAAAAAAAGTGTTGAGGCTACAGATAAAGTGGTATTTTTGTGTTGTGTATTCTTGTTCAGTGTGTTTAGATGTCTTTGGTGTCTGTATAGTGGCAGTCATTAATTCCATCTTCATGCTGCTTCTTGCGATTTACGTGGGTTATTTTTTAATCAAGGGTTTCATTTCTATCCTATGTATTATTCTTTATCATCAGTTCAAGAAGATTATGTTTTTAGGGTGGGACACATCCTAACTCTTTAGATGTTAATTCTCCATATGCCTGTCCAGACCCCAGAGTGGTCCTGACCTGGAGCCAGTAGGCTCTGTGACACAGTCACAGACACACAGTCACAAGTGACTGTGAAGTTTAAGGAAGCTTCAAAGCATCAGATGAAAGTTCCCCTTGTTTTGTCCATCCCTATTTGGGTCACCCTCAGCTGAGCTCCTGCTTTGTGCCAATCCCTGGGAGAGGCTGTAAGTCCCTGCTGGCTATAGCAGAACCCAGGGGACATCTGCCTTTGCCTGCCACCCATGCCTGAAGTTGGGTGGTGTGAATGCTGCTTTGCTGTACATTACACCATATTATCCTAGGGATGAGATCATAGAATCACTGAATGACAGGATGGTTGAGGTTGGAAGGGACCTCTAGAGATCATCTAGTCCAAACCCCAGCACATGCAGGGTCACCTAGAGCACGGGGCACAGGGCTGCGTCTAAGCGGGCTCAAGCTGCTTGTTTGGTCCTAAAGAGGGCCCAGGCCCATGCTACTGTCAGAACTTGCATTTGGGCCCCTGTTTCAATGAAGTCTAGATACAGTTCAGTGGCTTCCATGATTTTGGACAGACGGAAATCCCACATGTCACATAGCTGTGCTCTACTGTTACTGCTCAGCTTGACACTCATGGGAGGAACTCCCTTGTCTCAGACTTTGTGTCTGAAAAAATTCAGTAGTATACTTTTCAGTTTTGCTCATGATTCTTATATATTTAGGTTGTAGTTGTGCTTTTTTTTTTTTTTTTTTTTTAATCCCATTCCTTTGTGTTGCACATATTTTAATTAATTCAGAAGTGTACAGAAGTGTCATTAAGATTTTTTTCCAGGGGTAAATTGTGACAGACTATGGTGTCATTGCAGGAGAAACTTCTTTACTGAGTGTGAAAAAAGGTAGGTGTTTTGGACAAAAACAATGTGTTTTTAGCTATGTTAATTAGGGATTAAGAACAGCATTGCCAAGGTGAATAGGAATAATAGTTCCTAAATACTGGATTATTGCTTAGCATTTTCTAAATTTTTTATCTAAAAATGAAAATAAGCTGGTTATCTGTTACTGATTACGTTCATATGTAAAACAAGATAATCAATCTTATAAAACTTTTATTATATAATTATACCTTATCTTAGCTCATAATCATATCTTGTTATATCTTTCACTGTCTTATATATGAAATACATTCTTCTTGTGTGACACATTCCTCATTGCTTCTGTTGTCTCTCTTTATTTCTCTCTTGTTCCAAAGTCTTATCAATGTGACTACCATTTCAAAAATGATAGAAGCATTTAGGCATTTCACCAGCATGTCTCTGGAAGACTTCTGGTGTAGGCAAACATCTTTTAAATGCTGTATTTCGGTTTGATTTTGACACAGATAAGAACACATCGGTGCCTAGCACCATCTGAAATGCTCTGGGCTCTGGAGCTGGTCTAGGGCTCTCGCCTGCCCTGTGTGGAGTACATAGGCATTAGCACCCGCCTGCATCACAGCTCCTGCGTTTGTGGAAAGCCAGATATGCACTGGTAGGAACATGTCTCATTCAGCCAGGATACTTTCGCTGTCCTGTGTCTAATACGACTTTTGGTGTATGGGTATGGTGATGAAGTCAAGCATTTATTCAAAATTGAGAGGATCTAATGTTACTCCTGTAATAACTCCCAGTTACTTCAATTATTCTTTATTGCTCTGTCTAGTATTTTTTTAACAATAAAAATAGAAATAATTTATTTCTAGTTACCTTTTCTTGGGCATACCTTTAATCCATATAATTTTATGATTCAGAAGCATTTAGCTGCAGCGTTGTCCAGAATTCTCTCTCTAAAATAAATCTTCGTTGTACCACCTATTTCTGTATGAATGCCAGTTTCATCACTTACGTGGGCATTTAATCTGAACTGCTTTAATATCCGATTCTGTAGTTTCTCAGTGTTTTCAGTCTCCAGTTTTGCTACTGGATTGAACGCCCGAGTCTCATCAATATTTTGCCGAATATTCAGTAGTGCTCATGTCAGACCCCCAGCGCTGCTGCCGTGGACACAGAAGTTGTCACACTTGCCACATCCTTTCTGGTTGTGGCTGAGAGCCCTTTCCTGCTCTCTGATCACTTGTTTTGGCAGCCTGCTGCTTCAGAGGGCCCACGGGGTGCCAACTTCTTGCAAGCTGTCAGTCTTTATTTCCAGAGTTAGTCCCATGAAGAGGGTTGTGGATAGCGGAGCCGGTGGCAGGAAGCACCACCAAGCGTTGTTCTCATGCACACAGTGCTCTCATCAGCAAAGCCCAGTGTCGGCGAGCGCGGTGCCAGTTAAAGCTGACGTGGCAGTCGTTCAGCATTTAGGGTGCTCTATGGTGCCTCAGCGAGCTCCTCTCCAAAGCCCAGGAGAGTCTCTTTCCAGAGACTGTGCGAGAAGAGAGGGCTCTGCTCAGTCTGCAGAGTCTGTAATTTCATTGAGAAAGTTGATGCATGTGCAACTGCCTTTTAAAATGTAAATTCCTCATAGCGATCCATAGTTTCCTTCGAGTATCTGATGCTTTAAAGAAAAGACAGAATGGCACTAACTTCTGTGGTGAGGAAGGGGTACCTGATCTGGCAGGTGGTTGCGTCGAACCTCATGAACACATGTGGAAACCTAGAAAATGTTGGAAAGAGGGAGTTGCAGGTAATGCTTTGAAGTCACATAGTTCAGTAGGTTTCAAGTCAATGTCTCACAAGTACTGAATATACAAATGCCGTTCAAAGCACTTTCAGAAGTCCTGTCTCCTATGGCTATGCCACTGATTAACTCTTCATATTTTGAGCATTTGTGTCTCAACAGAAGAATTTTTTTTTGTTTCTCCAGTGGACACAACCCGAGCCTGTTCAGGACTAAGATAGCTCTATTTAATAAAGGTGAAAACGAAGGTCCAGGAATACTGGCAACTTCCCTGAACAAGTGTTCCAGACCAGCCTCAGAAATGGTGAGATTTCATTTCGAGAAGTGGTAACAGACTCTTGGATGACTTGCTATGCACAAGCTCTCCATGTCTGACTTCCCTCTGTCGCTATCTGCAGCTGAATCCCACCCATGTGTTTACAGTCAAAAATTAAGATAATGCAAACTGTTGCAAAGTATCAAGATTTAGGCTCATCTTTAGGTAGGAGTGGGAGTTGTGTCAGCCGGGCTCTCTCTCTGTCTTGCAGGCACAATTCCTTTACCACAATAGAACATTCAAGAAGTTTCTACGTCTTTATCAAATGCTTCATTAATTGCTTTTTGCCAAAATGTAAGAAAGGGAAAAACTATGGAAGAATAATACCCTGAAGTACTGTAGTCAGGAAAAAAATAAAATAAAAAAAAAACATGTCCACGCTTGTTCAGGACTACAGCTTATGAACATTTCTGGTGAATTAAACATTTTTTCTGCCTGCTTTGGTTTGGACAATTTTTCCACTCAAGCTTGCATAGAACATTATACTATCATTCCGGTCTGGGTGATACAGATTAAATCATAAGACTTTTTTCAGTAAGTCAGGATATCGGAGGAATACAGTCCTTGCTGGTATTTTAGCACCCAGTGGGGGTGTGGAAGAGGATTTTTAATATCTTTTGATATATGCTGAGATCCGATTCTGCTGAGGAAAAGCTTCATGGCTAGATATTTGGTATTTATATTGCCAGCCATATCATCGTCACTGCTAATTAAGCGAGGTGCCCGTTCTCCGAGATGCATTCCTTGAGCACCAAGGTTCCGCGGAGCGACCCTGGCACAGCGGCGCTTCGCAGGCCGTTCGGAGGCCGGCAGCGGCGCGTTCGGCACGCGCAGCCTTTGCAGCCGGGATGTAATGCCAGAGGAGAGACTCCGGCATGCTCTCTTAACCCTCCTGCTTTGGAAATGCGTGGTTGGGAATAAAAAGATAGCGACAAAGAAAGCTCTTCCCAAGCTGCTGGCAGATGCTGATCAGAAGATGCCATCTTTTGCTTTCCCTCTGCTCATCAATTTTCTTTTATATGGGAATGCAGACCTGCTGGGTAGGAGTTAGTCCCATGATCCCGTTCCATCCCACAGGCCCACTGACAAGCTCATTGATCAGAGCGTTATAACGCTGCACCTGTTTTATCATTTAACTTGCCTTTCCTGTAATGCTGCCTATTAGATTTTGAAGTCAATTTTGCTGTCGTGTTTTGAAGAACAAAAAGGCGATATGGGATATGAGAACTGGGGGTTCATAAGTCTAGAAATGAATAAGCTAAGAATGCTTATATGATGTAAAAGAGGGATTTACATTTTAAAATTAACTAATTACTGTATAACTAACAAAGAAATCAATAAAAACTACGATTGGCGGCCACATTTCCCAAAAGGCAGTGGCACTGCGGAAGGCTCAGGGGAATTCAGACTTGCAGAGTTCTGAGATCTCCCTCAGATCATGTGGATTTAGAGAACCAGAACATAAGGCACAATGTTATGGAAAGATACACTGGATATTTAAACAGTGAATGGTTGTCAGGCACAGAGTGAATTAGTCATTGCTCTGTATCTACTCCCTTTCTCGTAGCTTCTGTAGTTATTTGTCCAATCGAGTTTTGCTAGAAAATTTTCGAATTACACCCAGCAATGCTAGTGGAAATCCCCGTTTGCCAAGTTGGTTGTGGCTGAAACACTCATCCATTCAGAGAAGTGATGTAACGTTGGGGTCAGTAACAGCTGAGCAAATTCCGTGCACTGGCAGATTTGTGGGACAGGGCACTGATAGCAAAACTCAAGTCTGCAGCCAAGTATTTTGGGAGAATGAACAAAGATCAGCATTCAGTAAATGAATGAAATACTCATTGCAGGTTATTTACACAGCTCTATTTCTTGCCCATTGATTAAAGGCCTCTTAAACTAAAAATCTGTGCCCTTGTTGCCATGTTACTTTATTGTAAGTTATGAAAGTTATGAAAGTTAATGATAGGAATAAGGTACAATTATTTTTATTTTACTTAGGACACAGCTAGTAATGTTTTCCTTTTTTAAAAAGACTGCTCCCAGAGAATAGAAAGGCATTGAACCCTGTGGGTGTCTAAAGGAGATTTTTCCTTTCTCTAGCCTGCCCACAGTGAATCCAGCAACGTAATATTTGTACCTAAAGAGCTGCATGTGAGATTTCTGTTACTTAATTATTCTTTGTGCAGCTTGGCATGTTGTTTCCTTTTCTCTTTCACTCTCACTGATCAAATAACTTTGAGGCAATTTAATAAACCACTTAAGAAAGGTTAGCCATTTCAACAGGTTTTTCTTTTTTTATCCTTTAAGTATTTAAATTGCTGTGACCTTCTCAGCAGTTAGCATATCAGACTTTTCTAAGTGCTTAGAAAGTAATTGGATTTTGCCTTTAAAATAAGAGAATATTAATTTCAAAACCTTTCAAGTAGAGATGCATTTTAAAAGAAAGAAAGATTTCTCAGCAAAAATTTAATGACATTAACCTCTGGAAAAAAAAAAGCATCATGAAATCAGGTCTCAACTGTCCAAATCCTGAGTCCATAAACCCACCCAATGCTGTGACATGGAGACTTTCCTCATTTGGGTTTATAGACAGGCCAGTTTTGCTGGTACGGCGTTGCGTCCAAGTCACACCGTCCTGCTGCCCTCATGAGGACAGACTCAATCCAGACCTGCGGTGGTCAAGTCTGCGCTTTGCCAGGTTGTCCCGTGAGGGGTGGACTCACGTTGGCGTTTTCTTGGCGTTCTGCCCCCGACCGCTCTTCTGCAGTACACACATTCTCTGGGATCTAAAGTAAATAAAATATAGAAAGGAGAGAAACCTTCTTTAGTGAAGTGTGTAGCTGCCTGGGGCTCCGTGCTTCCGTCCACGTGTGTTTCTTGTAGCACTTCCCTCAGGAGCACTTCTTACCAGCGCAACTCGGTGGTACTCAGAGCACAGTCAATGGTAGAAGAGTCTACGGATGGTCCGTGCTGTGGTGGATGGTACTATGACAATACTGATGCTTATTTTCCCTCCAGCTTTTGTCCAAAAATGTACTACATAATGTAAGAGTAAAGAAAATACAAGATGTCATCTACTCTTCTCCCAAAAACCTCTGAACTAGAAAGGCTCCTCTAGCCAGGCCATACCCAGTAATAGCAGTGCTCTGTGGCACATGCATGTTTTCATTACCAGGCAATTGTTTTCATTACCAGAGTACTTTCAAAAATTATGTATTTCTGCTATTAAAATGTTTTGTAGGAAATGCTTTTTAAATACAGCAAGCATGCATAAACTTAATGCACATAAGCTAAGTGCATAATCATCGTCTGTTGGGAAGTGCTCAGGATTGCAACCAACTCCTTTTTGACACTTTGCCATATACAAAATAATCCCACAGTGGAAAACGTTACCATTTATTCTTTGTCATTCTCTATTTCCCTGCACTTGCTTAATTGTCTGCTGTTGGCTGCTAGTCTCTTGGCTTTGCCCCCTACGAACCGTTCTCAGACCAACCATGACAAAATCCACGAGCCTCCCTGAGAAGACTGGCTGTGGGCTACGTAGTTCTTTCTTTGGTCAGACCTAGCACATGTTTTAATTTGTTCTGTATTGTTTAAAGGTGAAATGTGTAAGCATTAAGTGCTACATGAATTTTTCTTAAGCGGCATGTGCTTTTTATAAGCACCTATGTTCTATTTCTTCACACACAAGCAGAAAATTTTCTCATTACCTTTTAACAAAAAACAGACTGTGCTACAGCAATTTCATTCCCCTAAGGATGGTAGCCTGTCATCTCTTAATCTTCCACACATTATCTTCTCCTACATGCTTTGTTCCAGGATGATGAATTTTTACACCAAATATAGAAAACTATTGCTATTTGGAAGAAAGTAATCCTCCTGACAGAAATTTTTGGGCAGAAAGATGCAAGTGGACAGGGTGAAATTCATAGTATATGGTAAGTCTTTTGGGCTTTTTTTTTCCTTCGGTATTTTGGTTACTGAAGGAATTCTGAATTTCAGTAACTGCTGGGAAGTGTGTGTAGCTTGGCAGTCCTCCCTGTTTGCTTAATTTTGTTGGAAATAATTTTATATATTTTATAAATGCAAGTCATCCTACAGACTCGAAAGGCATGCTTCTCCATTCCAGTTGTGCATATTCATTAGTGTCTCCCTTAATGAGACCATCCTTTGTGCTGCACCCTATGCATTTAATCCGAATGACAGCTCTGAACATCATCAGAATAGAAAAGAATAAATAGCGAGTGCTCACATTCACGTTGCTTTTTTTTCTTTCACAAGCTTTGGAAATTACTTTCAGAAGAGAAAGGTCTTGGTTGTTGCCGTTGTTCATACAGTGCTGTTGGTGTGTTAAAGAGGTTTGCATGATGCATAACAATGTACTTTATCGTGCACCATACCAATATATACTGCAGTGCTGAGATCCTATTATTTGTTCAGAGCATTTTGTAAGACGCTGCCTTAGACCATTTAAATAATGTTAATGTGGCTTATGAAATAAATTATTATTGTATTTATATTAATGCAGCCTCTCATTGAAAGCAGTGTTAATTTTCAAAATTAAGGGAAGGAGATATCAATGCTTCTTTTCCACACTGGGTTGTTTACTGCAAAATATAATTAATAGCCACATTAGGTATTCTGGCTCAAAATCTTCCCGTGTTTTTCTGTTTTTTCTTTCTTTTTTTTTCGCCCCCAAGAATTACTTTCTCCTTCCGTGTTAAAAACGTATTTTCGTTGGGATAATTTGTGTTGAGGCTTCAGTAAGAGTCCTACTGACTTGTTTTGAATTGCTGAAATTGAGCTCAATAACCTTATTCACAAGGTAGTGCAGGGATATTTCCTAAAAGTGTAATTCGCTACGGAAATTCAGTATTTCCTAGCATATCTTGCTGTTTACTGGTTTCCTAGCAAGCTGCGGCATCGTTGATCCCCCATGCCAAGTTGAAACAACCTTTTGTTCGAAACCGTGAAATCTAAAAGGCCAATTGCCTCTCCTTGTGGTACTGCAAACTTGAAGGCTTTGCATCCAATTTAGTCATTTCAAAGAACTGTGCTGCTGTTCCTGCTATGGTTACACAATCAGATAGAGATATCAGGAGAATGTTACTAGAGAAAGATAGGCAAGTGAAATTATATTTCTAATTGTTTTTATTAGTATAAAGCACTTAATAATTTCCTGTAAGTATAGATAAATTTGAAATTACTCTCCTTACCCCCTTATTTTCCTTCCACATCTTTTAATATTATCCCTTTGGGTTTATAAAGCTGATAAGGATAAGGAGGAAAAATACCATTTTTTATCGGACAGCCTCCGGCTGCTTCCTGCAGGGACGGAAAATAGGGAAGGAAATTGGATCTTGCGGGTTGTCTGTGAGACAGAGCGCCTCCCGGGGCTGTTCCCGCACGGAAGCGGCCCGGGTCGCGGCGTTCCGCGCTCGGGCCGGCCCAATGCAGCGCCCGTGGCGAGGGCGCCGGAGCAGGGCCGCGCGCGGAGCCGGTGTCGCGGCGGCTTCCCGGCTCCTGGTCACACACCCGAGAGCTGGACGCTGGACGGTTTCTAAAATAACGTCATTTCCACGGCCCTGCTCTGCTGTCATAAATAACGTGAGATGGAATGGAGCAAGAACGGGAGTAGCACAAGGTTTTCACATGAACTTCATTAGAACAATTAAGAAGATGAGGAAAACGAGACATGCCTGTAGAAATGGAATGGAATGTGTATTTCGAGATAAAGTACAAAATAGTCTTGTGGATAAAAGATGTTTCATCATCTGAAACACACTACTGTGAATATGCAGTAAATTATTTTGATTGTTAAGAGTAATTAAATGAATTAAATTAAAGTAGAAGGAAATATGTTCTTTTCTGTGTTTTAAAAACATTGGCTCATTTTCATGATTTGCCATCTTTCCATGGAAATCAAAGTGAAAGTGTTTTGCCTTCTCCTAATTTCAAATGCTGGCTGCCATTCTCTGTCTTCTCATCCTATTGACTGGAGAAACGTCAACTAAAACAAGTAGCAAAATTAAACAGTTGCATTTTTCTTTTTTTAATGAACATAGCTTCAAGTTTAGGACTGAATTTTTACCCTATAAGCAGGCTAATTTTCTGGAAAGGACTTCTTACTCCTTAGAAGGCTAAGCTAAATAGCAATACACAAAGGATACTTCATATTTCATTTACTTCATTTTCTTTTATTTTTGTTTTTTATTTCCTTACTATATGTAAAAAAAAAAAAAAAAAAAAAAAAAAAAAAAAAAAAAAAAAGGAAAAAATCATCACATGTAATGTAACTAATAGCTTGTATGATAGTGTGAGATTGTTATATCCTGGGAAAATATACCGAAAAATCAGGTCATTTTCCATTGTTTTGTTTAATTTTGGAAATACACAGGTGTATCTAACACTGTTCATAAATTCATCTTTATGCCATTCTGTAAAATAAATGAATGGCTTGTTTTTAGTTAGCCTTGATAGTGTAAAACCTTATTTCCGGAAGGGAGTTCTGTGGGGCTAAGCAGGTCGGAAGAACAATAAACTTGAATAAGTTTGCAGGTTACCAAAGTAGGGTAGGGCTACCTGCAAGGCCCAGGATTGCAGAGTAACTTCATTTCATTCATACTAATGTGCTACATAAAATAGGAACATTATGGTTCATCCTGATGATACAGTAGTCGCTGTAATAGTGTAAATAAGAGTCATTCTTCAATATTGGAAAACCATCAGCTTCACCCAATGAGAAACACAGAAAAATGCAGTGAACGTGTGAAAAATTCAGTAGCAAAATACCTGGTGCAGGGATCACAGTTGCGCAAAGCATTTACCGGCATGTGCCCAAGGTGCCGATTCTGTCCCGTTTATGCTTGGAAAAGCAGCGCTTGTGCTTCACAGATTCCCTGGGAGTCGAATGTGAGAACAATCCCTATAGCCCCAGCACAGGGATTTGGGCATTTTGCATCTTGCTTTAAATCGCAGCACGCGTATGCCGGCTTTTCGATACGGACAAGCGGAGTAATCCTGGCGGCAGCGACTCCGTGTCGGGCGCGCGGCTCGGCACGCTCCGGCAGCCAGCTGAGTGATTTCAGCTGCAAGTTGGTCCTCGTCTGCGCGCGCCAGGAGGTTGGGCTGTGCAGGAACCGTGGAAATGTTAGGCTCCCAAACAGCTGAGGTCCCGCTGGGAGTTACTGGGTAGTGAGTAGCTCTGTGTGCACAGCTGTGAATGCCCTGGAAAGAAGGGAATCGGTTGCAGGAAGAGGAGAGCATGGCCAGGTAACCTGGACACATGATGGTCCTATACTAAACACAATGCAGATTCATTCCAGCGCAGGGCTACGAGGATGATCCGGGGCCTGGAACATCTGCCCTGTGAGGAAAGGCTGAGAGAGCTGGGCCTGTTCAGCCTGGAGAAGAGAAGGCTGAGAGGAGACCTGAGCAGTGTCTAGAAGGACCTCAAGGGAGGCAGTGAGGAGGATGGGGCGGCCTCTTTTCAGTGGTGGCCACTGATAGGACTAGAGGAAACGGCCACAAACTGAAGCACCAAAAGTTCCACAGGAACTTAAGGAAAAATTTCTTGACCGTGAGGGTGACAGAGCCCTGGCACAGGCTGCCCAGGGAGGTTGTGGAGTCTCCTTCTCTGGAGATCTTCCAAACCTGCCTGGATGTGACCCTATGCCACATGCTCCAGGTGTCCCTGCGTGTGCAGGGGGGTTGGACTAGATGATCTCTAGAGGTCCCTTCCAACCTTAAGCATTCTATGATTCTGTGATTCATTACATAGTTGTATCTACATGTGTGTGTAAGTACCTTGCTGAAGCACTCAGAATGTCCCAGAATATTAGCATTACATTTAAAAGTTAAGGGCATCAGTGGTAAGGTCCTACTGGAGCCTCTCGTTCTCCACTTTTACTGCACTGTGTGTGCCTCAATACTGCTCTTGCAGTACAATCTGTTTTGGTCTTTCCTTTGAGCTGACAGGAGATTACATGATAAAAGGTATATAGCAATATAAATATATATATATATATATATACTATTTTGGAGGAAATAAAAATAGAGGAGGAAATAAGAAATAACCAAATGTTTTAGGGAAAAAAAAACCACAAATATTTTAGGAAAAATGCAAAATAAATCAGCATGCCTGACATTTATTTTTTTCCTAACAAAAGCATTTTATATTTAACCCCGTTGACATATCAGTAAAAATGATCAAATTACTTACCAACATACCAATATTATGGGATTGTATTTCATCTATAAAAAAACATACAGCAGTTATGTCATACATTAGCCTGAAAGCCCAAATGCTTTCTGACTTACTGTCTTGGCAGGTAATAGAGATATGTATGTTCCAGAAAAGCAATGAAGCTTCAGCATTTATTTAATGCTTAAGTGCTTTACCCAAAGAAGGATGAAGTTAAGATTGAGATAACTCTTTCTCGGAACAAGGATCATCATGCTTCCCTGCTGTAGAAGCAGACTTGCTGCTCCCTGCTATATAATCATATTATATAACCTTTTTAATAACCTGATTAAACTCATTTTAATAGTTTTGCTGCCATTACTGGCAACTGAAGGCTGTTTCCAGACAAAAGTACTCCCTTATAGTTAGCCCTCAATTTCATTTTCCTTATTTAAAGTTTACCTATTTTTAATAGAGAACATTAGGTTCCATCTCAGTCCTGGCTTTGACTAGTGACTAGGCAAAAAATAAAGAGCCCCCATTATTTTAATTTCTTCTCCTAAAATACCATACCAATTCTTCTGAACATCCTAGTTTTTTTTTTTTTTTTTGGTATCTATTCCAGCTTGAATCCTAAATTCATCTGTAGTGCATTATCTGCAGCAGTTATTTACTAGGAATGAATTTTGTTCAATATGTTTAGTTCTGCAAAAAAGGAACTTTACAAAAGAGAGTCCAATAAACAACTCATTTCATTATGGTTTTGTTTAGAAACATAAAGCCAGATTGTACCACACTTACACACATGCAACATTTTCTAAGGACATAAGGGAAAGACTAAATGCCTATGCCAGCAAAAATACAAGCAGTAATCAAAATAAAAATGTCCACTTTTCAGTATATTTTACACAGAACACCAAAAGAAATTTAGAAATTCTGAATAAAATCAAAAAGATTACATATAATAAGGTATAATATTTGCAGAAGGCCCACTATTTCTGAGCTATGAAGTGATGAATACAGTATCTCTAATGAAATATTAAGCTTCTTTTCCAGACTCACGTATTGAGGTTTGTATTTTGCAGTGCCACAGCAGTGGCATTTTTTTTAGTGACGATATCAGCCCGTTTTCAGAGCTATAAAGCACATATCCACAAAGCAGTCATCACTCACAGCCTGGGGATTGAGAGCACTTAATTTAGGAGCCCAGGTTTTGTATATAATTAACGCAGAAGACGGGAAGCAGACCTCCAAAGGAGAATTAAGATAACCTAAACCACGTTTTAGTTTTTCCATTTTCAGTACTGGAATAGAAGGGATGTGGGTAGGACGCGTGGAGGCCGAGAGCAGGCAGCGGTGAGCACACCGGTGTGTCGGAGGTCGTGTCAGATGCAGCGTCTCACGACAGATGTTTCCATCCAGTCAGCGTGTCGGTGCTGACCTCTCTGGAGGAATAATTACCCCGGTGAAAAAAAAAGGCAGTGGCCTTTTGGGGTGTCTGGACTCAGCTTTGGCGGAAGAACTTGCAGTTCTGTATTTTTAGAAGAATGATACAGCTGTGAACTGGATGCAAGACATGCTTGGGGAGGTGGCAAAGTGAAGGAGTATGTTTGTTTGTTTGTTTGTTTGTTTGTTTTCTACCTGTTTTGGGTCACTTTGAAGGAAGGACTGCACTAGTCATGAAAGGCACAAAATAGAGAGCAAGACCGATCGTGGCTCTGCTCGGTTTGCGGCAATAAACTGTGACGGGAGAACCTGCTACCCGTGTGCTGAGCCTGAGCTGTCGCGTTTGCGCCCCAGCGGACCTTTCTGGTTTGCAGTCGCCGTTCGTGGCTTAACCGCGGCAACACGGCTCGCCCGTGGTGCTCCTGGACGTGGATTGGCTTGGGCTGCGGGCAGGGCATAGTCCTTGTTCATGGCCAGGTGGAAAGGTGACTCCTGCAGGGATGAGTCTGGGATCTAGTCACCCTCAAGAGATGTCCCTGCTTGTTCCTGGTGATACCGGGTGGCTTCAGAAGCTGTTTAAAGCATGAGACTGCGGCCCGAACTGCCCTTTGAGACTTGTGGCGTGCAACATCATAGCTTGTTGTCTGCTTGACTTTCATTTTCAAGTGGTCACCTTCGTAATTATACAGAAGCTAAAAAGATGATTTTTCAGATGAAAGGCACAAAGGCGAGCGTATGGATATAGCTGTCAAACATAGTTACAGATTTATGAAGACCCGTGACATATACTAGGCTACAGAGGATGGGAAAGCTTATTCAAATAGAAGATCATTCTAAAAAAGCACTTTAAGCTTTTTAAAGTTATGAGAAAGTCAGGTTTTTTGCAGCGGAACCATAACTTTTTATCAGTATTCCTTGGCTAGTCTTTAAACTCAAATTTTAAAGTCTCGCCTTGCACTGATATCAATGAGGACCGTCCTAGTGCTTCGAGGCCCCTGGAGCACTAGTGGTGTTGACGTGTTCCTTGGTTCAGCCCAGGTGAATGGTGGCCAGTATGGCCAGATGCGATAGCCAGAGAGGAACCTGCCATGTGTGAGCTCTACCCAGCACAGCCTCTAGTTTGGCAGACAATTCTCTGAGCTCTTCTGGCAAGTTTTATCGTCCCAGAGCTGATAGCTGAGAAATATCCCTTTGCCAGTCCACTCGGAGCAGAAAAACAGCAATGGAAATCTTATTTATTAATGGAAAGTACTGTAAAGCAGGTTTTTGGATAGCTTATGCAAACCTGAACAGATAACGTACCAAAAGAAGGAAGGATGTTTAAACAGGTACAATTTTCTGCCTTTATAACCCTTTTATCCATCCTTTCCTTTTAGTCCAAACTTTCTGATTTTTTTTCCGTCTAAGAATTAAAGTTGAATTTCTGACGGCAGGGAGCAGGAGAATTCTCTTTTCAAGTCACTTGTTTTTATTATGAACATGCACGTGAAGCAGCTTAAAATGTTCCCCCAAATACACATTTTGAGATTTATTTGTGCAAATATCTTTGACCCATCAAGGGACCTGAAAATTAATGGAAATAGGAAAAATTAAACAAAATCAATCTACTGAAAATAAGCAAGAAAGGGATTGCTTGAAATATGCAAACTATACTCATTAGATGAGCATTTTAATTAATTATACTGGAAACAGTAACAGCGGCTGCTGTGAGTAAGTCATTAATTGAGCATTCAGATTCATAATGCTGAGAAAAAGGGCTGTAAAGTTAGTGGATGCAGTTTTTCAATTCCCCAAACGGAATATTTTGATTTTCTAGTGCAGAGGACTGAATCTGAATTAAAGCACTTGCATGCTGTGCTTAGATTTTAAAAAGTGATAAAGATAGTGGGTGGCTGGCTCAAAAGATTTGTCACGGGTGGATTAGAAAACTGCTTGGCAGGCGCAGGCCGCGTGTGCTGGCAAAGGCGATGGTTTGTTTTAATTTGGACATTGTTTCTGCAACGGGTCCTTTGTGCTGCAGCCGAAATAGTGGATGATACTCAGTATCACACTTCTCAGTTTTTTGGGCAGTGTTTGTGGTTTATAATGGCCCGTTTTGAGTCATCGTAAGTTTTGGGGAGGTTATAAAGCAAATGGAAATGCTTCAGATCGAACATTAGTGCTTAATGCTTTATAGCCGTGATCTGTGCTCACAGCTTGAAAGAACAGCTAAAGCTAACACAAGCCATCGTGTCGTTCGTGCTGTCCGAGTTCGCTCCTCGGTGAGTCTGCTCGCTGGTTCGGCGGGCAGCCCGTCTGCTCCTAGCCGTCACCCGCTGGCCGCGATTCCCGCGCGCCTCGGAATCGTCATGGTTGGAAAAGGCCTTCAAGGCCACCAGTCCAACCGTAAACCACCACCATGTCCCTGAGTGCCTCGTCTACACGTTTCTCGGACACTGCGGGGGACAGTGACCCCGCCACTGCGCTAGGCAGCCCGTTCCAATGCTTCTCCACTCTCTCCATGTAGAATTTTTTCCTAAAATCTAAACAGAACCTCCCGTGAAACATAACATGTTGCAATAGTGACAACATTTTCTGGCTCTAGGAGTTAAACTGTTTCCTTTTCATTTTGTCAAAAAGCATGCTCTGTGGTCATGCTTTCTTCTTAAATCTTTCCATAGTGTTGTTGCTGCCGTGGTTCATAAGGTAAAAGAAGAAATCATGTTGGGCTTTGGCAAAGTTCACAAGTATTTTAATGAACTGTGCTGACTTGGGGAAAAGGTTTCTTTCTGAACTTTACAGAAGAACCCACTGCATTCCTGAAGATGGAAACATCTGGCCCGTTGCTGTCTCTCACTACCTGCTAGATGGAAGAACAGTTTTTAAGCACAGATTTTCCAATAGTTTTGTGATTTTAATTCACGCCACGGTCCGAAGCTATCATTTGGATAGTCCAGGATCATTGTTGCATTATATGCACATGGTTGGTTACATTTATTTTCCATATTACCCATCCCAAAGTGGCGTTTAATTTCTCCTCTTACACGCGAAGCTGCTGCATTTGCTGAGCTGTATTTCCACAGACCCAGAAGAATACAATTTCATTTCTCTCCAGCAGAAATGACAGTTCTTCCCATTTGCCAATCTCTGAGTTTCTGAGGACACGGTGGCAGAAAGATTGAACACCAGCACTAAAGGATATTAGAAGCTTATACAAGTTGTGGGGAGAATTGGGCACTGGAAGAAGCTTTCCCCATGGGAAGTGCTCTGGCATCCCGTGTGCTCCCCCACAGCCTGTCTCCCAAGGGTGCTGAAGTAGCAGTAGCAAAAAAGGGTTGCCGAGAGGACTTTTTGCCACTGAAACTTCCTAGCATAGAAAAGCATTTCTCGCATTCTGGTAGAATTGAGAGAGCTACTATGAAATGTGGCTTGTTGATAGGTATGTTTAGAAAAAAAAGAAAAAAAAAAAAAGATGATAAAGATCATTCTAATGAGAAATCTTCACACAAATGAAGAAAGGAAGAAGGCTTCTTTCCTCCCAGTCCCTTGGTGGTGCAGTGCTCTGTGCAAGGTTACAGGTGGAAGCTTGCCATGTAAACACCTTTGCTGTCTGGAGCTGGAGGTGTGACAGCAGTGGCAGAAGTGCTAAGGAAGGATGGGGCACGCAAGAGCAGCAGCAAGGACCAAGGAAGAGGGGCAGTGCCATGGGCTGCAGGAAGGAGAAGGAAAAGGGGCAGCAGGTCCTGAGCAAGACCTGGGAACTGAGGAAGAAAAAGCTGTGAGCAGTGCGGCCCAGCTGTAGAAAGACTGGCAAGTATCATCGAAGAAGGCAGCCTGCTCTGATTACTGCGGGGGATCATAAATCGTACCAGGATTTGTTGCCCAGTGTTGCTTTTGAAGTCTCCCACTGTTGCTGAATGGAAGGTAAGCTGAGCTTACTGAAGCTGGTGGTGGTGCCATCTCAACAACTGTGGCCGATCGCATGGATTGGTTCCTCCTGGTTTGTCCTCTGTGGCACCAGCAGGGTAACATCTAGGTCACTTGTAAAGTCCTTCAGTTTTCATCCAACTTGCCTAATAAAACCAGTTAACACTTGAGTACGTATTTGAAGGAGAAAACTGATATATCCTGTGTTTCAGATTCCTGCTGGCTCTGTTGCATTAGAATCACAGAATCATAGATCCAGTTTCGAAAGTGATGGCTAGCAATTTTTAATTTTTTTCTAGCAGAGCTCCAGTACTTTTTTTTTCTTTCTTATGCTAAGAATTTTGCAGAAAGAATCCAAGAAGTAGGCTGTAGCAGGTTTACATTTGTACAGCAGCTCATTTTACTGTGATTACTCCTTTGTTAGTATAGTAGTGGCACATCCAAAAAGATATTTGGAAAATATTTAGATACACTGAGAAAAAAGATATATCTCATCTACATGTAGCTTCCCAATGTGTGAGCTAGGTCCCTTTTCATCCCTGAAGAAAAGCGATCACCTCCACGGACCAAATCATCCAACGTATCTTCAACGCTTACCTCAGCAGGAGAGGAGTCACCCGGTAACAGTGCTGCATCTTTCCAATGATGACAGCTCAGCATGACTAGTTAGGCTTGTATATCTAGCTTTCGGACACCAGAGCTAGTTAAGGAACAGAAATATTTAGCTATCCTGTAACTATCTTTCCAGGCTCGTGTTTAGCGAGCCAGAAATGACTTGGGGCTGAGCACAGTGTGGTGTAATGGTGTCCTCAGAGGGCTTAAAACTTTCCCTCTTTGCATGTAGCCGGTGGAAAAAAAAATGGCATTCAAATGGAAAATTTAGCAAAAGAAGGTAAGTCTGGTAGGAGGTGAAGCTTTTCTCAGTTTCTCTGGGGCATATATTCCTGTGTGATATATTTTTGGTTTTGTTCTACATCTTTAGGAGAGTAAGGAAGAAAAGAAGGGAAACAGGATATTTTCAGCATTCAATATAAGTCAGATATTTGAAGGTGCTCATACAACAATAATAATAATAAAAAAACACCCTCATCTTCTGTCTCAAAGCTATGGAGAAGGTCTGTCATAAACAGGGCTGCTGTTCAATTTTATTTTATTTTCATTTGTACTGGTACTGAAAATGGGCAACAAGGGAGACCACAGGTGCTAAAGCACTGAGGAACTAGAAAACAAATGTGATGTTTCATTTGCAGCCAGAGGCAGGTTACAGTGTTCCCAGGGAAAATCCTTTTAATAGAAGGAAATTTTGTGGTAAACTGCTGGTGACATTAAGCAGACTTGAATATAATTGATTAATGTAATCTGCATATTTTATGATTATCTGAGATACGGCTAGTGAATAATGAAAGTTTTGCAACACATAAAGCCTGTGCACAAGGTTATGTCTTCTTGCATAAATCTGGAAGCATAAAGGGGCTTGGAGAAGTGCTTTAAATTGCCAAGGATGAGCTGGATGATAAAACTTAAGTACGAAGTGAATATTAATTTTTATTGCAGGAGAATTAGATGACTATTTGAAGATTGCTGATATTTATCCTTTTCTGGAGTGCACTGATCTGCTCTAAACTGGATTTTTTAGTTATTTCACTCGTACGATTTTGCATTTGCGCGGTATGTGATAGTGCAGCTACGGCATTCTTGCTTGGGCACGGGAGCTGGGGGGCAGGAAGCGCTGGGGTGGGGAGCAGACGTGTGTGCGGAGAGGTGCTGGAGGAGATGCTGGGTCTGCACTTACACACTGACATCTTGGCAAGGCCAGTTCAGCACCAGGGACCCCCTCAGCCCCAGATAAGCTCCTCTCAAATGAATGCACAGCTGGCATCTCCTTTGGAGCAATAAAAGAATAAAATAAAATTTAGATTGTCAGACATCCCAGGGGGAGCCTGTTGTTATCCACTGGTGTGCTTTCTTTTCCTTTCTATGCCTTTCAGCCCAAGAACTGACAGCAGAAAATATTTTGCAACCAGCATCGTGAATATAACATGAAGAGAAAACAAGAATAGCTTTTCTTGAGGAGAAATCCAGCTTGTGCAGTTTTGTAGCGCAGCTTTGGCAGGCAGTCGCGCTGGACGCTGCAGTCCCTCTCCTCTCAACACTGAGCCAGTTGTGAGTAGCTTCACTAAGGTTGAGTTTATTCCCTGTGATCCTAGGATTTCTGTGTCCCTTGTCAAAGTGGCCGGTTTGCCTTTCAGTGTGGGGGGGTACAACATCCTTAATCTTTCTAGGCAAATAATTTCTATAAAAAGTTGTGGTGAGGAACCCCGGGGTTCCCACTGCAGTCGCTCTCAGTGTGTCCTGCCCAAAAGCTCATCACGCCTTGGCCAGGCTCTCCCAAGATCAACTTGCCAGAGCTCCGTTTGGCTTCCTTTACTTTTCCTTCAGCAGTGCGACCTCCCGTGTTATGTGACTCTCTCATGGTTCAGAGTTCATGTCAGGATTAAACTGTCCAGCCGTGGAGTTGGATGTCACCTGAATTATCCATGGTCTCACTACTACTACGTTTCATGAAAATGGGTGTTCTTGTGAATTGGTATTACAACTGCTGTAATCGCTACTCATTAAAAAATATCAGAGTTTGCAGCCAGACTCATTTATGGCTTATATTGGACTAATCCACTGGCAGTTTTCAATTACTAGCAGATTGGAAAATGTGTTCTTTCTTTGCAGCATGGAGGCACCATCATAGCTGAGATGATCAAAAATCTATTTGAGAGCTATTTTATTTGCATTCAGTAACTGTATGTCAGACATAAAAATTATGATATATGGAATATCACTACAACATATTCATCTGCTAACTACTTATGACATTTTTGTGAGAAATCACCCACGAACTTGCACTGTCACTATAATTTATTTGGTTAAATGAATATAATGAAAGAAGATAGATTTCTGGATACGACCTTATAGGAAAAAGTATTTTTTCCTTTGAAATGGGAGTTTGTATTCTTTGTCAATATTATGCAAAACAAAATCACGTAAGGAAAGAAAAAGAAAGTGAAACCATGTGTGACTATGATGTAAAATATAATTTGTAGAACATTAAAATTGCAGCTCAGAGGAAAAAGGAAAAAAAAGATATGTTTGTGATGACAGTTCTACACATTGGTAGATGCCCAAGATGTTTGATCTTTTTATTTCAAATAACTTTCAGGAGAAAGCATAGTATTTCTGTGATTTCAGATATTTAAACACTGTAGATCGTTTTCTTACCTTCAGACATATAGTCCTTTCCCTTTCCCTTTCCCTCCTTCACTCCATCTAATGTGACAGTTTCTCTCCATTGCTGGAGTTGAAGCATTATTACATGAAAATTAAGGCGCTATGGAAAATAGTTCTGTCTTTCTATAATTGGTGTTTGGACCCTCAAACTCATTTGCCACTTCATTTTCCAAGTTCTGGTTCTTTGGGGGATGGCTTTATTAAATAAACATCTGCTAAGTTGCAGGAAAATGAACTTTATAATGTAGATTATCAGTCAGGCATTTGGATGCTGGAACCATCCCCATTCCGCTAACTAGGCCTCTGTGACAAGCAGGGAAAATCCCCTTTCTCTTCCACCCCCAATAACCATTATGTGCCAGCAAAATTTCATCTAAATTCCATTCATAAGGAAACATCCCAAGGGATGCAAAAAGCCTTGTGGAATATGTCTTTAGGTATGCACTTATCAAAAAGTTTATGTTTCACCCATCTCAAGAAAAAAGTGGAGCTTGAATGCACCGAGGGAAAGCAGTGACTGCTACAGACGCAAGGTTTTCCGTTGTATTTGTTTGGAGAAAGTCCTTTTCTGCTTCATAGTGCCATTACTTTTCAACCTGGAAACCTCCTCAAAGATGGAGATACCTCTATAAAAAGCAGCGCAGAGTCAAGTGTGCTGATTGATGCTCGTCTTCTAACCTTGCACCTGCACCCCAGGCGTACGTGAGAGACGCAACGTGGTCGTTCCGAAGGCCTCGCTGCACGTGCGGGGCGGCTCCGTGGCTGCCGCCGGAGGAGGGCGGGAAGCAATTCCTGGACTTAGAGCGGAAAGCGGCTGTGAATCCCTCTCCTCCGCACTCCAAGCCGTGTTGGCAACAAGCAAGCCGAGTGGCTGAAATGTTGCACTGCTTTCAGGATGAGCCACGCGTAATACTACGTTCAGCTCGTGTGAATGCTAAATAGCAACAGCATCTCCTTAAACAAAAAGTGCAGCATAGTAAGAAATGTATCATCTGCAGTGTTTCTGTCTCTATTACAGGTAGTATGTAATAAAAAAGATGCAGCTAATGCATCGCCAGGCAGTTGCAAGTACCGTAGGACAAAAAATATCTTACGTGTGTGAATGATTTTAGTCTTTAAGTGCCCAGCATATTACACCCAGCTAGTTGCATTCACTTTTTTTTGAATGAAACAGAATAACTAAGAACTAGCTCACCCTGCAGGTCCAGCAATCTGACTATTTTATCTCTGAAAGTGGGCAGTAGTGAAAGCTTAGGGAAGAATGTAGGAAACAGTGAAGTCTTCCAAGAATTAGTTGTTGTGAGTGCAAATGCACAAATATCAAGCTTATCAAGACTCTCACTTTCCACTTCCCTTCATATGGATTTTTTTTATATGTATTTATATATATTTGTACTTATATGTATATATATGTATGTATTTTTTTAATGTATTTATAATCATCCTTTTCATCTCAACCTTTTCTAATTGTAATTTTTTTTTTCTTTTGAGGCAACAGAACATTTCTCTATTCAAGATGAGGGGATACTGCAGATTTTACAGGGGCATGCAATGTTTTCTGTTTCATTTTGTTTCCTTTCTTAATACTTTCTCTATTCTCTATTCTTATATGTCTCTATTCTTAATAGAGATTGTCCTTTTGATTGCTGCTGTACACTGAACTAATTATTTCTATAAAACTGCCTATAATTTCAAGACCTCTCTCCTGAAATAACCTGTTTAGAGCCTGTTATTATGTGTCACTTCAGCACTTTTATCACTGTTCAACTTATTTTCTAGATCACTTAAGAATAGTTTGACAGAACACATCCCCAAATGGTTCTTGTGGGATGCCTGTAGCTAATTCCCTAAAATGAATGCCCATTTCTTAACTTTTGAGCTGTACAACTTGATGAGCACTCTGCCTGCAATCTCATTGTGTGTAAAGGCAGCAGCACTGCTCTTGTATTCAGGAGGAGTCTGTTCAGAACATCTTTTTAAGCCCCTCACTAGTTTAGGAATTCCAAAGAAGCTTAAATATGAAAAAAGCATCAGATTTTTTTATCCCTAATGAGTCAGTGCTGGTCAGACACTTCTCTGTCTGAGGAATAGTACTGCTGGCAGTTGCAATATCTACATATTTCAGGACTAGGCAGCTACTGAGTAGAAATTTAGATGGCCTGAATGTGGGTTTTAGGGTCTAAATCACACCTGGGCATTTAAGTTCTTTTGTAGCTATAAATCAGATGTATAGGTTATGCAGTTAGATGAAGTGAGGTTTGGAGTATCAATTTATATAGACACCTATGATATCAGTTAGGCACCAAAGTTATGCCTAAACGCTTTAGTGGCTTTATTCTCTGGGTCTGTATTTGGGGAAGCAGCCTTCATCAGATGGATAGTTAAGTATGCAGTTATCTTTAAGTGTATACTTAAATCTTTCATTGTGAGATTGGATTTAAATACGTGACTAAATGAAATCCCAAACAGACACCTCAACCTGCTGCATACTCAAAGGGTACACAGCCGAGATAAGCTCTGTGCTGACCGGCCTTTGGGTATATAATGCAATTTTTTTTTGTTATGCTTACACGTAAGGCATGGATTTTTCCTTTGAAAAGATTTTAAGGTAGGAATACTCTATCTACTATTTCCTTCATGTGACCAAAACCAAACTCTTCAAAGTGCTTGACTGAAGTTTATTTATACTTCAGGTTGAAAATATAAAGCATAGCAAAAGAACTCATTTAGAACTTTGGGAACTTTAAACATTTAATTTCACGTAAGCCTCTCATACTTAAATACAGACATCTGCCCACAAATCTTACAATATAAATATTCTATGTACTTATTGAGGGAAAAATTGCATTCTTACAGGACCAATAAAAATAATGGCAAAGTAATTGCATAGAAGAAAAAAAAAAAAGATTTTAGTATTTAATTTAAAATCTATGCATATTTCCTTTTTGTATGTTTGAAATGGCAAATATTGTTCTTTTGATTAAATGCAGCTTTGGGGAGCACTGTGTATTTCATAGAGTTCAAAATGAATGTTTCCAGGATAATGAAGTATTATATATATTTTAAAAATCTGCTATTATTGTTGGTGTGTAGAACCATCTAAATTGTTAACATAAATGCAGGTAATCTTCTTTTTGAGATAAGTCAGGAAATTTATCATCAACCAGCTTGTTGGATTATCTGAAAGATTAGTACAACTTTCTTGTCTAACATTTCCACGACATTAAGGTGACTGCTTAGCTTCTCCGTCTCTGGAGAAAAAGGGATGAAAATTTATATAAAAAAAAAAAAAAAAGTGGCTCAATGTGCAATGAAATAAATAGAGCTAGACAGATGTAATAGAGGTAGTAAGATGATTTCAGAAAAGTGAGAATGATAGCAGAGGAAAAGAAAATATGTTTCCTCCAACCACTCTAAACAAATCCATGTCTACTTTGCTCTGAAGAATCTTATTTTTTCTTGGGCCACAGGCTCATTCCTGTTTTTTGACAAACACGGTAAGCTTTTAAAGTCCTTACGGTGTCACCTCTCATCATAACATATCTCATATAAGATATAACATATCAGTAAATTAACTTTATTTATCTTTTCTCGGCGTGCGGGTCTATCGGCTTTAGGCATGACCACCATGTTGAGCAGGTTGGTAGGACGAACCCCCCTGCAGTGCTGAGAGCCCCTTCTCGAAGTGCGGCGGCGGCGGCGAGCCCGCCTGTGCTGCTGGCGCCGCCACCCTGTGCGCGCGGGCGTCCCGCGCCGCGGCTCGCCTGTCACCGCCCACGTGTCAGTACAGCCCCGGGCGCTCCTGTTGCCCTCAGACTGACGCGCGTCAGGCTGACGTCATTTCTGAGAGGTTTCACTGCGGATATGCAACCAGCAGGCCTCTTCTGGGTCGTGTGCTTAGATTCAAAATCAGACATTTGTAGCTCTTCGCGCAGGAGTATCTTTCAAACCATCTCAGCAATGGCAGTAAGTAATTTATATTTTCTTGGGGCTAACACTTCTTGTATCCCAGGAAACACTGTGTCGCCACCGTTTGTGCCAGGCCGCCAGCTTCGTGCGGAGCCAGTGGCACGGCCCTGCTGGCCGGGACCTTCCTCCCTTTGCCTGCAGCTTTATTTTCCTTCAGCTCTAACGGCAGTAACGGGTGACTGTTACGCGTGGTGTTTTAGCTTTTGCCCAGATTGGTGTCCTTGTGTTGTAACACTATCAGGTATTTGTAACTAACAGCAATAGTAAACAGTCGTTCCATGTGGGATGGGCTGCCTAGAGCCGTAGGCCCCAAACGCCCCGCAGAGGAGTGTGGGCCTGGGAAGACACCGGAGGCCTGGGAAGCAGAGACGATGTGGAAGAGCCATGAGCAGGACAATAACCAGCTCTCCAAGGCCACTGTTGACTAAAGTAATGCAACTTTGAGGCCTGAAACAAACCTGTTTTGGGGGTAACAAAGACAACAAGTATGCAGTGCATATAAAACTAACCATGTACAGGGAGTTTGTTGTCACATAGATTTGAAGAACAGTGGAGAAAGGGCAATGCATACAGCTTGTTAGCATATCTAAAAATGACCCTAATTGCTTCTCAGAGAGGAAAAAATTATCAAAAACTTCTTGTATACTTCTTGCAGCAAAGGACTCCAGGCACCACCAGCACAGTCGTGGCCCTCACCCAGGACGGACATAAACATCAGTGCCCCGCAGGGCAGTGCGAAGGTGAACACGGCGCCAAGAAAGGACAGGCACACAAAAAAAATTCTGTGTACGCTCTTTCACCTGCATGCAGTTTGAACTACAAGAGTTAACATCATCATTGGAGCTAGACTACTAGTATTCTTGATTAGACTTTTAAGATTTTATTTAGACAAAAAAGAAGTGTTTTTGGTTCAACATGTAATGTATTTTCCTTTTGCCCATAATAAGAGTGTAACAGCTTGGTGGGAGTTCAGACAACCTATTTTGCAACTTGGATGCAACAAATTGGTAATTAGCCTCTCATAAATCAGAACATGACATTTTGCACTCATATGAATTAAGGCCAAGTCTTCTTCCTGGCACTGAGTGCACCCTGGATGCAGTGGTGTCCAGATTAGATTGTAAGTTTTAAGGTGAAAATAATCTTCATAAGAAGCATGTTTAGATATAGTAATTGCACATTTCTTGAGGATCTTTACAGCATGAGTTTTTCAAACTTTTTATTAATATTCATATATTATATTCACCGAATACCTTACACAGTAGGTTTGAACTCTATCTTTGCACTAATAGCTCTCTGTTCTAGCAGGTAATTTGTGCATAGATTACTAGCTGGTTATAGTCATTGGTTGTAGCTTCAATTTTGGAACAATCTGTCACCTTAATGTGTTAACCTTTCTCCGAGACATTTTATTTCCTTTGAGTAGAATTTGTAATTTTTGCTCATTTAACATTCATTCCAGCTGTTTGGGCTCTTCCAATAGATATTCAGTTATCATATTATGTCCGTATTCTGCTACTGATTTTTCTTTGTCTTCTTTCTCACCTATCTGAACAAAAATATAATCTAGGAATCACTTAATACCTCTTTGCCACTAAAATATTGTTGCATTTCATTATGAAGTGTATCAGGAGATAAATAGTAGTAGAGGCCATGTTGCAAAAGGTGGTGCTGAATGTACACAAATCTCTGTTCCATTTCACCCATGTAACAACTAGGCTTTTAGTGACACACAGGGTCTAGAAAAATAGCTGTTGACATCTGTATCCCCACAAAATTACTCTGTGGTAAGCAGTGCCCTTTTTTACGGATCTATATTTAATGATATGTTGTCTCTATCTGACTGCAGGTGTTGTAAATGGACACCCTTTCTTCTAGCTCTCCAGTGTGAGTTCTCAAATACTGAGCAAATTCATCTTCATTCTCTTTATTGAAGTAAGAATTAACTTCTCTAAAAGCAAGAATCAAGGGATGCCTAAGCTCTTTTAACTTTATTCTGAATTTCACTGAGAACTACTCTCTCTCATACATGCTCAGGTCATTCCTCAGATGATTTTTGTTCTCTCCAGTGAACATTGTTTCCTGGTAAGACCTAGAACCTAACAGATTTTTAAGCCCAATACAGTTACCAATGAGAATTCGTATCTGTTCTGGTGTGCTTCCTATCAAGTATTCCTATCTTGTATTTAGTTCACTTCTTGTTATTTTTACTAGTTTCAGTGTTACAGACAGCATCCTCGGTTTCGCATTTGTGTTCGGATTAAAAATCAATAGGTTTGCATTTGTTAAACTGCATGCTCATTAATTTTCTTCTGTCGCATTCCCCATTGATCCTATGAAAAATGGCTCTATAATGACAGCACTGTGATTATCACCTTTGTCTGTGTTGTGCACTATTCCTATATTTGCAAATTCTTACATTCTTACCTCTGTCAAGATATGAAACTATTGCAGTTCTGGTATTGTTCTTCAAATGCCCGTTGTTGCTTTTCATTGCTGTATTTGTTACAATAGTGGAAGTTTCATGTGCTGTATTCAGGAACTACCTCGCCACAGAAATCCTGCTTCAGATCTCTCTTCTGTCACTCTTGGATTTTCTGTCATTTCCATTTTATCAGGACACTTTTTCTTCATCGGTGTGGATTGTGTAATTTTGTTTGCTGTGCAAATTCCATTTATTCTGTCAAGTTCCTTCCATTAGTTTTATTCGAGTATTTTGGTCTAGGTCTAGTCAGAAATTAGTCAGGACACATCCTTTTAAATTTGTAAGACTGTTTTCTCATGCACAGATAATTCATCATCTTTCTTGGCCTTTGTGTTCACATCCTTCATGCACTTCACTTTTGCAGAGGTCAGTACTCCTCAAATTAGTGCTGTAGAGTTCTATAATTAATTATTTGCCCGGCTTTATTCAACTGGATGTTATAAAACAACACAAGTGTTTCAAAATATCTCCTGTTTTTATGAGCAGGTGGGCTAAGGACAGAAGCATCAGGTTAAGGGCAGGCGAACTACAATATTGCTTGACAGATTTTAGGGCGATTGGTGAGAATAAAGGCAGTCCGATGCAGGTAGCTGGTTGAGGCTATCGCATAGAATGCTGTTTGCTTCGAAGGTTGAAGTGAACTGGCGTGCAGGAGGGAATGGATGAGGATGAGGGCTCACGGGTAATTGGTCTCTAGAGGGTGGTGATGGGTTCTGGTGCTGTGCTGAACCAGAAGCGTAGTTAAACGTCGTCATCCCACGGCAGGAAACATGGGAACCAGAGGGTAAGTACTGAAGGAAATTGCTGTCACTGATCCAGAAGCCCAGGGATTCTGTTTCATTCATGTTATAAATCAAATCTGGCCAGGTACTAAGAGTTGGCAGGAAGTAAAACCCCCCGAAATGCTACATATATACAGTGCTGTAATGCTAAATATATATTTTGTGGATGTCAGGTCCTTTAACTCTATGTGTTCGAAGGAAAAAAAAAATCTTTAGATGTCTCCAACAAGAAATGTCAAGAATCTTACTGCCCTACGCTGCTATTTCTAACAACTATAGAAATGGCTGCAGAGTAATAATAGAAAAGGCATGTTCCAAGCCTAGAAAGAAAGTTATAAAATGATGGATTTAAGAATTCTTGTGCTTGTTGAAAGAATAAAAGGGAAACCTTTTAACCACTGTTATCCCCTTATAGGCAAATAGCTGGCTTTCTCAGACAGGTTATATATATATATAATATAATTAAAATGTTACTGTTAACTAGTGTCTTAACTGTGCAAAATACTCATTAAGATAGGGAGCTAATTATTTTTGCCTTTTCTATATTTGTAAAAAAGTGTGATTTATATTTCTTGCCAAATTTCTTGGTAGTTTTATCCCAAAAAACAATTTTGGAGGCTACTTTGTATTTATTTTAGAAAACCTTACAAAGCAATATGAAAGAAATCTGGAGAAATTACTGAGTTGACGCTTTACAATTATAAAATTTAATTCTGTTCAAACACCAGAAGATAAATTATTCTAGAACCTGAATTCTGTATTTTCAAAATTTAAGCTGATTTTTTTTGCATCACAATGATTGAGTTATGATTTTTACCATAATCTGCAAAATTCTGTCTTAATGTAAAGTAAGATACAGGATTTTGGAGCTAGAGGGTGTTAGTATTGTATATTCTTTGAAAAAATCAGAAAGTCTGGATGTTTACTGTAGTTAAAATGAACTGTATGCCATAGCAGCATATTGCACTGTGCAGATGCTTTTGATGTTAAGCATTGGTGTAAGGCAAGACTAAAACAATGTAAATTAATGCATAATTTTTCTAAGTAAGTTACTAAAAATTATCATAAATTTAGATTTTTTTTATCTTAGATATCAAAGTGCAGATAAAGAATTATCGTAGTATTATCTAAGAAACTATAGCTTCTTAGCCAATTTTAAACAAATGAGTATTTCTTTCTCTGGAATTATATTTTTGGTCTGTAAAATGAGGATATACATGCATATTTTCTTTAAAATTACATTTCTAAAAATATTTCTGAAACAACATTACTTTCAGCTTTTCTCATAGCTATTGTATAGTAATGACATAAATTTTGCATTGTTACACTATAGCCAATAGCATTAACATGATCACTATTTTATATGCTTGCTCTTTATGCAGATATAACTACTATGACTATATATTACAATTTACATTCACTATCTCAAAGCCTTGTAGAAAAAGTAGGTTGAAGTTTCAGAACATTACTTTGATGTGAAGTAGGATTATTGGGTTTATGATATAGAGGGAAAACTGGGACACAAAGACAGTATAATAAAGCTAGGCGAGGTAAATCACTGTCTTAACTGGGGTACACAAGTTTGCATATATCATATACCCAAACTGTTACAGAAACTCAGACCTAAGGACTCCAGTAGAAGTCAAAGGGCATGTTTTTCTTTAGCAATTTTAAAATGAACTAAGATGTACAGCCCAAAGGTATTCATTAAATAACTCCTTTGAACTTAGGAACAGCACTGTGCCCAAAGTGAGCTACTCTCTATTTTTTGTGAACAGCTATGATTCAACCAGGTTAATACAGTTTTCACATTATGGAGTTAATATTTCACTACTCATTTCTGGAGCATTTAGCATTTTCCACTGTGCTGATTAAAATCTCTTGTGGATGATAATTATGCAGGATTTATCATTCAGGCACTCAAAATTATTTTAAATCTTTAAGTGGCTGGTACTAGATTTATTTTTCAAAGGATTTAAAAGTCTCCTTATATTATGTCCTTTTGTCATGTTCTCTGAAAATGCCAAATTAAGACAGAATTAGTAGCTTTTCGGTTCTAAAAAAAAAAAAAAAACTTTGTTTTTTTCATAGGAGGAAGAACTAAGGAAAAGTGGAGAAGCCAAATATGCACACTTGAGTGATGAGCTTCATGTATTAATTGAAGTATTTGCTCCACCTGGCGAAGCATATTCTCGTATGAGTCATGCCTTGGAAGAAATAAAAAAATTCCTCGTTCCTGTAAGTAGCTTATAGCATCCTTTTCTATGTGTAGTTCTATTTCTTTAAATGCAAAACAATTTGCTCTGAGATTTATGTCAGCGACATGCTGAACGGGCATTTGTTGTCACAGTGGAATTTTTTTTTTCTTTTTTTTTTCTTTATTTTTTCATTTTACATTTTCTTTCTTGTTCTTTTTGTTGTTTCTTTGTGCTTTCCTTTCTGGGTTTTTGGAAGAGTTGATTTATATATTTTTCTATTTGCAAACATTTGTCATTACTGCAGAAGTACACTTCTAAGATTTTTGAATTTTTAGATTTGTAAAAGCATTTAAGTAAGCATAGTGATTCTATGTAAATACCTAACTGAAGAAGTTAATGAATTTTTATGCGAGGACAGCAGCACAATCAAAAAATTCCTCATCACTATTTTTCTAAACTGGCAATTGCAGTTTATACAGCTAGTCCTGACTCAGACAACAGTTTAGCAGTCCTTCATCAACAAGGGAAGTACATAAGTAAATATTCATAACATAACTTAAATAGCATTCAAAATGCTCTGAAATAGAAGAAATATAAAATGGACTAAGATTCTTTTAATTTCTGCTTTTACTAAATATATCACTTCCTGAATTATGTCTATTGATTTTTTCCTTAAAATACTCACAATTTTCTCTCTGAAATTCTTCTTCCCCAAAATTATTCAGTATTCCATGATATTTTTATACTATAGATTTATTCAGTACTTACACAATGCAAACTTTTTTTAGTATGCATATGTTTAATAAAAGGAAATAAGTTATAGTTTGAGGTCTATCCTACGTCTGTAGAGTACCCTGAACATGTTCAGAAGTTGCATTCCTATAAAGCAATACAAAATAATGGGAGCTTATATCTACCTATAATAAACAAATCAAATGCAAAAAATCAGATCTCTTAATAATGATGGAATGGTAATACCTTTTGATCATATGTAATATGAAGCAAAGATCAAAGGTGCTCAGACAAGGAATGTATGTATTTGCATGACAGACCCTAAACCTCTTATTAGGTGGGTTTTGGAGGGGAGGTAAGGAGAATGCCCTACAAGTACAATATTTAAATACACTCTTCAAAACGTTATATATTAAACATTTTTAAGAACAGAAGTAACTTCCATCCCATAATTATACTTTCAGTTTGAGAAGACAAATAAAATTTGTCTTCTCAGTACATGGGTTTTAGTATTCTTATATGGGGAAATGAGGTGAGAAAGCGTTTTGATTCGTGATCTTTAACTCTGGGCTGAACATACAATAAGGGACAAAATCAGGTCACTATGATAATCCTGGCAGCATATCATGGAATGGCATTTTGGCTACAGGTAAATGACAAGGATCTGCCAAGCCAGAGCACTGAAGGAAAATTGGTAACTAAATTACAGCTTCCTGAAAAACCCATAATATTGTAGCTGTGGATGGCAAGAGAGCTGATTATGAAGATTGTCAGTACTTTTTCTCTGCATAACCCTATTTCCACTTGTACATGAGTTTGCCAAACTTTAACCTGTGAGTGAGATTTTCTATGAAAGGTATCTATTTAAAGGTAGCTTTCTGTGTCCTTTTTGTTATGAAAAAGAGCTAACCCATTGTAATGTTATTTAGTCACAATGGTGTCTATTCCTGTGTGGCCTTGATTTCTATATCCGTCGTGTATTTTATCCAGCCTGAGTTCTGAATGAATATGTATGGGAAAGAGTAGTAACATGAGAGTAGAATTAAAATGTGTGGTGTTTTACTGTTCTAAACATTCAGAATCTGCACAAACACATATCTTGTGTGACATAATTGATAAAATTACATTTATTTTCCAACGTAAGCTACACTGGAGGAAATATAAAAATCAGGTTCTTTGTCATAAGATTTGAAACTTGCTTGCCAGTAGCAATAATCACTCCAAACATGCACTGATCATACTTCATGATTTGTTTGTTAGTTTTATCCCCTTGCTGCATCAGTTCAGATTTATTGCTATTTACAAAACAATTATTAACTAGCTAGTTACGACATATGTTAAGGGGTTTACACTCAAAAAGCTTGTACTGTGTAGTTTTCTTTTTGTTTCATGTTTATAGCATATCTTCAGTATGTTTTCTTTTGTTTTTTTTTTTAGTTGTTTTGAAGGCCTTTTTTATTCCAACACTGAATATTGCACTATAGGAATGAAGGAATAGAACATAACAGTTTTAACTATATCAAATAAATAATGTGCAACTGTACAAATGAGGTTTCACATTGCCAATGATATATTAAAAAAAGATATAAGTGAACTATTGCCCTCAGAAATTACAGAGACTGATTGTATCTGCAAGATGGAGGACTGATAATTAATCTGTAGTTTTAATGACACAAATTTTACAATAAAAATGTAAAATATTTACATTTACATTTTACAGTTTTACAACAGAAATGTAAAATTTTACATGTAAAATGTAAAAATGCCTAAAAAGATAATAATAGAAGAAGAGGAATATGTAGTAGGAATGAGGAAAAAGGGAATAAAAGCTGAATAATCTATTAACTGAAGAAAAAATACACCGCACAAGTACGTTTTATTAAATGCAGTTACTTCGCTCTTGCCCAGGAATGGTATTGAAACTTTCACCAGCCAGGGTTTCACCTTAGTTTTGGAAACGGGGAAGAGCCTCTGCAGCTCAGTCTGCGTGAGAGCCGCAGTCAGGGCTTCTCTTCTAGCAGGCAGGTGAGATTTATGTTGCAGCTGACTTCACTGGATCTTGGGGGTTTTTCTGCACCGCTTTGGCAGTGGTCTTGCAAGTACCATCTGGGGGTTATGCTCCGTTGTGTTCTGATACTTACTCTCAATCTGAAAATTTGACTGTGATGAGTCACGGGAATATGACAGCTCGGAAGAGCCATGATTGACTGAATGGGACTGATACCGGAAAGCTGTGAAATGCAGCTGCCTCCTACAAGACCAAAAAATACTCTTTACAGCCTAGGTTCTAAGGTAAGGTTGAAACTGGGACAGGGGAATTCGTAAGGAAATGGATATTCAGGTGATGCGTGTTATCCAGAATTAACTCCACAGGAAATACAAGCAGAAGGGCCGAAGGATTTGTGGGAGGTGGTGGTTGTTGTTTATGGTGGGGAAGGAATCATATTCACAGAGCCGGAGTATGGCCGGGCTGTCCTGTGGGTGAGCGGCCCGGCCAGGGCTCGGTGCCGGCAGGGTGGAAGGTGGGAGCCGAGCAGGAGGCCGCCGTGGGCCCAGGATGGGGCCATTCCTTGTGGAGACCCTAATCCCAGTTGTTGACACACCAGTGGGATGGGTTTCCTCTTCGCATTCCCCCTGCCTTTCCGGGAAGCCCATCCCCGTCCAACTGCAATGAGTGATCCATTCTGCTCCAGGAAATCCTGCACGCTGGAACAGGAGTACCTGGCTTCATTCTTGTTTCACGTCCTAGAACCATTAGCGTTACGAGTATGTAGTGCCTTCAGTTTATCCTACAGGTGGGAGAGGCACATTTTGCAGGTTCAACCATATGGCAAACGCAGGTTAAATAAAATCCTTAGTCATCAGACACATTTCCGACTCCACAGGGATTCTCCCCCAGGTCATGGTGCCGCTGAAGCTGATGTTGGGTGCTGATGTGTCAAGCTAGAAACCAGGGACAATGAAGTAAACAGAGAGAGGCTTAAAAGTGCTAATATGGGAAAAGTCTCTTCTAGCTCTTCTGACTTGAAAAGGCTCATACATAGTAAATGTAATATTTCATTGCTCATTAATAATAAAGCAATCTTTACAGTATGATCAAATATGATCACCTTGCCCTGGCTTTATACCTGAGTATAGAGCAACTATATTTCCTAAGCAATTTCTCATTTCCATATACTAAAGGAGTAAAAATCCATCTTTAGGATTTCCCTGCTTCTTAAGACAAAATCTCCTTCTGATAATCCTTATTCGTATAAGCATTGCATTTTTATTGGAGATAGCTGGCATCCCCAGGAGTGAGGAGGAAAAGAGCTCCTGATCACTCAGTTTATGTGTGAGTGCTCTGTAATGGTGGCAATTATGTAGAGGATAGGTTGCAGCTGCTACACCATGGCCACTTTAAAATATTGTTTACAAGTGTGTGATCAGATATTGGACCAACTGCCAATTTAAGAACTACTACTCAGATTACTTGACCGCATATGTTTTTCTAGCCTGTTATATTTGGTTTAAATTGATGCTTTTTGGCAACAGAGGTGGAAGTAAACACACTTAATGTGGGTCTGTTGATCATGATCAGTTGTGCTCCTGTATTTTCTGAATGTCTTTACTGGATTGGATCCATCAGGAGAGGCAGGATGGGCTGCAGGCTCCTTCCCACGTTCTGGTGGGGTGTTGGTGGCACCTAGATGCTGATCTGCTCAAATGGACATTTCTGCACATGCAACATAACCTTCAGTCCTTTTATCCTGTCTTTCTTAATTACTTTGATGGAAATGATTTTCCTCTCAGTAACTTCGTGATCCAGCTTCAACATCACCTCCTCAGTCTTCCTATCTAATGACAAAAAGTTGCCAAGGAAAAAGAGCCTTTCAGCAAAATAACAAGTTACTGAGTTTATACTGGAAGCTACTCATACCCAAAGCTGGCATGAAAAAAAAATGATATTGGGGGAAACTGAAAGCAGACTTTGATATCGATATAATTTAGCAGGAATAGATAAATGATTTTAGTTGAGAGTTTAATCCCTTGAAAGTCTTTTTTGTGGCTAACGTTTCAAAAGATGTCATTCTGTTTCAAACTTACAATTCCTATGTATAGTAACTTGTACATAACAAGTCTGTTCATAACTTGCAGACCAAGATTACTAGTGATCAGTTATGCCATGTTGTGCTGGCTATATGGCAGTGTAGATAGCCTGCAGTAACAATACCTTGTTTTAACTGTAATGTAACAAATATATGTAGGAATAAAGCCTTTTTTTTTGCACGTATTTTTCATTAGTTTTCTGTGCTACAGTATAATATGAAAAGTCCATTTGCATATTATTTAATACTCAGTGGTTTTCTAATCATCCTTTTGTTTCTAAATTGACTATATTTTTTATTTTCAGTCCTTTTGTCCTATTTCTAAGGTATCTCAGCAGGCACAATATTTCCCTGTGACAGTGGGCAGTGGCATAGCTCCATTTCTAAGAATAGAGACCTTCTTAAAAGTAAATAATTTATACTTACACATTCTCCAAATGTACTTGTAGACTCATTAATGAAATTACTTAAAAAGTGTGATAAGGAAATCATTCCAGCAACTGCTTCACTTTTGTCACGAGTTCTCTATTTGCAATTCGACTTCTCAGGCATTTTTCCTACAGGTTTTGATAATCAACAAAAGAATTTGGGGAGGATTTTGTCAAGGCCTAAGTATATATAATATATATAGCTTCACGTCATTTTTTTTTCCCTAAAGATTTTTTATTTAAAATAGTTTGAATTGGTATGATATGTTCAAAATGCAACACAAAGGTACTCAAGAGAGTATTAATAATCTATGGTAATATACTTTTTCTGAACTATGAAGGTTTTCTGAACTACTTCATTGACTGATCTAACAACACGCTATGCACCATTAGAGATGCATAGTTTAGATCACTCATTTTAATTGCAGAAAAAACAAACTGATGGTTATACCTCAAGGTGGAGGTTTGCTACAGGAGACATACACTAAACACAGGTGGCCTTCTTTGAGTTAAAAATAAAACACTACCATTTCTCAGCTGACTAAACTTTTATTTACTTACTAGTATACTATATAAACTACTGATGTTACTGGTGCTATGAAAGTATAAAACGGGGAACAAAACCAAGAGCATATAGTACTTGCCGTGGTTGATGGAACAAATGGCAGGTGCCCTCTCTGTGAGCGCCAGAGTTTGTGTCTTGATGAGCCCCTTGCTTGTCTGCCTGCACACCAGCAAATAGCGCGCCGTTAGCTGCTTCAAGGTAACTACATCTCAGTCCTGCGTTTCTTTTAAGGGTTGATGCTTGTGTTGTGAGTGGATTAAGACGTTTTTAGATATCCTAGAGGCATAGTTAGCCTGTGAAAGCAGTCTCTTGGCGATCTTTCTCTTGACACCCAAAGGAATTAATATAAAAGTTGCATTCTTAGTGCTAGAGCCAGCCCTCTGTTTTGCCTTTAAGATTAACCAAGTCGGGGGGTTTGCACTGGTTGTTAATGTGAGCGCAGTACTGAGGAAGGGCTGCAGTTGAAAGAAGTATTTACAGCTTGTTTGGTGAGTCTGTGCTCAGAAGCAACGTCACTGCTTGCCTTACTGCTTGCTACTTTTAGGGGGTAGCTTTTCTCCAGTGATCCCGAACAATCATTTGGATGTGATGGATAAAATTCATGACTGGAGAGTTGAATCCTAAAGTATTGCTCCAAGTTTTTTCACACCAGAAGCGGTAGGATGAGAAACATTCGAGAAGAAAATGGACTTGGTTTTGCACATTAAATGATATTAACCCTCTGTTGCACAGGGATCACCAGAACCTCTGGTGCATCTGTTATTTCATTTTAGAATTGGGAGTGGGAGTAAAAATTTGGCCAGCTCATGAATAGCCATAAAGGTCGAGTGTTTAACACAATGATGAGGCTCCAGCTTCACTGGCAAAACATAAAATTTTATATGCTTCCATGTAAAAGTAGGCATAAGTAGGATTGGCATCAAAATCAATTGCTTTTCATGTTAAGGATTACAAAGTAATGATGACAAAAAAATGATGTGCACAGTGGTCTTATCTATTGTCATCATATAGGGCAGTCCCAGGGTTTTTCTTTTTCTTATCTTTCAGTTGATTATGAAAGGAAAGGAAAACCTGGGGTTATAAACATGAGACTGGAAGCAGGGAGATAAGTTGTTTGTTTTGACTCTTTCAAGGAACTGGTTTGCGGCATAGGCAAGTTGCTTTATCTCTCTGTTTCACTTATTTCAATAAAATGATAATGGGATTTTTGAGCTTAATTCATTCATGGAGATAGACTCAAATAGCACATTTATTTTCCTTCTTTAATTCAAATTCAAATGCTTCCTGCAAAAAATACCAAGGCTATGCTAAGGAAGGAAGGAAGGGAGGAAGGAAGGGAGGAAGGAAGGAAGGGAG
>VZSV01000258.1:559755-577441 GCA_013398735.1 Nothocercus julius | reverse complement strand
CACTCTAACTCATTTCTGAAAATGCCATGCTTTAGTTGCTTAGGAAAGCATTAAAAAAAAAAAAAAAAAGCACAAATACAAGGTAATCTTTCCCTTATTATATACTTTCAGCTCCTAGCAGGGAAAAAAAAAATGAAGCTTTTCAGCTTTTCAAGGCAGCATCCAGACCATCTTGCTTTATGCCCGGTGTAGAACTGTCTTAGATCTGTCTTTTCTTGTGAATTGTTTGCTTTTTTTATTATTTTATTTTGAACGTTAGATAAGTTTTTTGCATCAAAAATATCAAGTACTGCTGAATTTGATAGTTTAACTGTGCAAAAGTAAAACAAAAACAGCTGCCTTATTTTGTATGAGTGCCCTTATGTTCACGCATGCTTAAAAGCAATGGGTAATTCTTTTTTTTGTGTATGGCTGTGCCTCACCTCTTATCATCCTTCATGCTCTCTGTTTTTTGTGTGTGTATCTTTATTTATTTATTTATTTATTTATTATGAGTTGGCCAGGACTGCATAGAATAGCTTCATTTCGGTAGTGAAGTAACCTGAAATCCAGGTTGTGATATTTTCTGGTTTATACCATTTTTTTTTTTCTTTTACTGGCTAACATTCCCTCTGCTTACAACTGGCCAGAAGTTTGATGTTTTCGGTATAGAATTTGTAGAAATGTCATTCAGCTTCCTTGAATGGTAATAACTAATTAGCATTATTTACCTTTAGTATTTTAATCTCAATAATTAACTCTAACTGTTGTCATGTGCATTATTTTTCCTTTATCAACACTTTTTTTTTCTGCCATTTTATTTCTAATTGTACAGTATAAGTAGATCTTTCAGCAATTTCTGCAGTAGCCTTTGGATTTTGTTGTCCTGAATAACTTTAAATGAAATGCTGTCGTTTCAGTATTCAGAACTTTATTTTACATAATTTTTGAATATGATGAACAAAACGTATTTTTTGAAGAACTCCGTGAACTTTTCCCCTGAAAAAGTCCATTTTTAAAAATAGCCCAGCTGTTTTCAACTTGCATCCCTTCTCTCCTAACTAATGACAGAATTATTAATCAATAAGGAGATCTCTCTTTTTTTAACTCCCAATAACTTGTGCTGTGATGTCTCATTTCATTTCCTCTCTGCCATACCTTATGGAATAAACCTTTACAGAAATTGTCTTTAGGAAGGATAAAGGTGCATTAATCAATACAATGGAAATCATTGGTTGTATAGAGACCAGTGACAATAGCCTGAATACATTCAGTATGTGCAAGTGTGGGAAAGTTGCAGTAAGTAAATATTAATACAAATGAGTATTTGTAAATATTCCTGATGTTTTGAAGGCATGTTTTGAGAACAAGGCATATTATGAGATACCTCTCAATCCAGTGAAGTTTTTTTAAGAAAAATTGAGTTAAAATTTTGATTTTTTTTGAGAAGATTGTGGTTTGACTGTGAAAACAGTATTGACAAAAAAATAAAAAATAAAGCATTCAACCTTAGTGAAAAGAACAATCCATGGATAAATACCTGGGGGAAATGGGAAAGGAAGAAATCAATAGTGATTGTAATTTATGAAATATAAATTCCATATGGAACAGTATTTATATTTAAGAAAAAAAGATATGTGGCCAGTAATGCCATAGTAGCAGTGCAAGGAACATTTGAAGTAAAAGGAATCCTAAAAAAAAAAAAAAAGTATATACTTGAATGGCTGGAGATGATAACTTTATAATTAACATTAGTGATGTAAAAAAAGAGTATTTCCATAAGTATGAGTTGCATGGCTGGGGTGGGGGGGGGAAAAAAGGGGGAGTGGGCACAATGATATGCTTGTATGCTACAGGAATGATGAAATTTTTTGCTTTTTTTGTAATTTGTAATTTGTCTCCTGGTTGGATTTTATAAGGTCAGATAATGTGTGGTCTCTGAAGTTTTTATGTGTTCCTAGCATCTACAAATTTATCACATTTATTCATTTGTGTGTAGGGTTTTTTGTTTGATTGTTTGTTTTTGTTTTTTTTTTTTTAAGGGTTGACATTATTCTGACACTTCCTGATCTTATTTTGACACAATAAGGACAAAAACAATATCTTTGTTACACATCTGGAGGACTACTTCCATTAAATTGCCAAGGGATTTTCACTTTTAGGCTACTGCATACCTGTCAAATGTAGTTGGAATTAACTGACAAAATCAAAAATTAATTGGATTGGAACGGCAAGCAGTCATATCGAATACAACGTGGCCGGGGAAAGAAAAATTTGGGATAATGGAGTGACCTCCGCTATGCAATACATGTGGTAGCCAGCCTGATACTAGTTTCTCACAGAATAATTGGGAAAGATTGCAACTAATAAAATATTACGTGCACTAAAAAAAAATAAAAAAAATAAAAAAAAAAAAAGTCTGTATGAAGCAAAAGCTTTCTAAAGATTCAGATGATGTAGGGATCAGACCATAAGATTTCTGGTTCTCTCTAAACAAAGAGGAGTAGGACAAGCTGGTACCAGAAGCTGAGAGTTGGGAAGGATGGTCAAGGACCTCGCCGGTGAACAGGGCAGGAGCTGCTTGGGGAAGGAAAGCTGAGGATGCCTCCGAAAGGGAACAGAGGCATGATAGGAAAGAATATCTCCTATTTCTTCTCTAAATGGCTTCTGTGCAGTTACTCTATACACACTTGCTTACCATTTTCTCTCAGCTTTCTGAAAAATGTGATAACTTGCAGGTTATTTTTAAACTGAGGCCAGAGAGAAGCTGGAACTATCTCTTTTAGACAAGCTGGAACAAGATTCGCGTCTGCTGGTCACTAATTCTGCTGCAGCATAATTTTCATGGCTGCAAAAGTTGTGAGGGGCCAGTGAATAACAGCTCAGGTGCAGCACGGTTGAAAATCTGAGATTTTAGCGGCAGGCTTGAAGAAGTGATAAATCTTTAAGAGGAGGCACTGAGACGAGCTGGGCAGGATCTGTGGCTGCTTCTGCATAAGGCACGTGACTGTATTTCTGTTCCTAATGGGCATTAGCACAGAGCTGTCTAAGAGGGACTGTTAGACAGAACCAAGAAGGAAGTGAAAAGAAGAAAAGTACTCTCTATTTTCAGAATTTCCCTTTCAGCTAAGATTATTTCTTCACTTCTGTTCTTTTTTTTTTTTTTTTTTTTTTTTTTTTTCACAATTCATAGACGGAATATCCAGTAGATCCAGTGGATCCCGTAGTTGACTCTGGGTCTTAATTAGGCTCATAGATTAGGGTTGAATGAATGGGCAAGGACTTTCTGAGGGACTGTCTCAAGGACTCGATTGTGAGTGAGGCAACTGGCAGAGAAACAAGGTCAGAAGGTTATTTTATCCAGCAAGCAAAGGCTTAAAAATGTCATGGAGAGCTTTGTAGGGAAGGAGAAAAAAAATTGCTTGTAGACCCACAGTTAGCAGTTTTTCATTGTTTTCATTATTTCTTTTACATGATTATTACTGTTAGTCCTTTTTCTAAGAACAGTATTTTCAAGTTGCTTTAATCTAATCACAGCTGCCTAGACTGTAAAATTCCTTTAGATGCAGGTTAAGACAGGCGGAGGCGGGGAAACAACAGAGGTGTGAAATGACAGTAGTTGCAACAAGTTCAGGAAACCAGACCTATTGCTTCAAAAGGCGCTAAGAAATTGAGTAATTGCATATAAAATATGGTGCTAAATAACGTGACAGTCAAGTATAGTCTCCACACAGCCATTATTTTTCATCTGATAAGTTGAAAATCAGTGAAAGGAATCAAGCCTAAAATAAACAAAGATTTTTGCTCTGGCAAATTGAGATTTGTTTTCTGCTTATATGTGCATGAGAAAGACAGATTGTGCCTTGGGTATCGGCGTGCCCACACTTCTCTGAATGTCTTGCTTTGAAAAGCAGTCCAGTAATTTGTCAGTCTGTAAAATAAACTGCATCCAGGTTAATAGCTTGCATACTGAATGAAGCCAGGCACAGTTAGAAACAGGGATGGTGTAAACCTCTGGGAAGTGTTTTGTACAGTGGGAAAGCTGACAGACTCCTTCTCTATTACATTTTCATTGCAATATGGTGAGTCACGTTGTAAAATGGTATGAGTCCCAGATACACCATTGCATACCTGCACGAGAAAGCGATTTAACCACTCCCGTCTGTCTCTCGACTATTGTGAATATGTTGCAGTTTGTTTATAGATCTCTGTTTGCATCTGGTTAATCAGTTGTTGCTCGGAGCTCCTCTTTTTGCATGGTTAGAAATCACACTGTCTGCTGGAATGCAAAAGCCAGCTTTGCTTTGTGGTGCTTTCAGGTATTGCAATATCACTTCAAATAATTTCTCATATGACACATGTTAAATTAAACACCTGTCTGAGTCATGTCCTTATTAAAATGACAAACAAGGAAAATCTGAATGGAGTTCATTTTCTGTCAAACCCCAGACTGCTTTTATACAGATTTCTGGGTTGGGGGCCATAGCAGAAGGTTATTTATACAGCATGAATTAAATCGTCACCTGTGCTTCAGCCTTGTGATCAGATTTGAGCCAGAAGAGATTTTATGTAGTTTAAGGCCAGAGGAAACAAGCAGATGGAATCATCAGAGAATCTAACCTAAGTTTGTATGTATTATTCTATATTTGCTATAGTTTATATATTCCAGATGATCCAGAATTCATCATCTCCCTACTAAACTGTAATTACCCTTACTAGTAGGAAATTACATCTCTCTTTTTTTTCAAGGTTTCCCACTATCATCGCCCAAAATCATTTTCCAGGCATAGTTCTGTTTCTTTGTCTGCCGGATTAAAAGCATCTCCTCTGCTTTCCAGTTACTCGCTATTCCTTCAGGTCTCCAAAGAGAGAAAGAAGTCAGATTTCTTTTCTCAACCAGTTCTTAAATAAGCTGAATATTTCTAAGGCTTCTTTCTTCTTCTTTTTTTTTTTTTTTTAAACAAACAAACAAACTTTGTTTTTAGCTGAGAAATAATTTCCTCAGCCCTCCCCTCAGTCTCCGGTATGTCCGAGCACTTCAGCATGTTCACACGCTCCCTGCGTTCTGAACATGACAGTCTGATAGAGCAGCTCTTCCTGCCTGTGATATTCCCTTTCTGTATATCCCTGTATGTTCTGTATACCTCTCTAACCACTGGATTGCACAGACAGCTCTTCATTCGAAGTTTGACTGTAATATGGACTAAATCCTTCTTAAAGCAGTACTCCCCAAACTAGTCTCTCTTCTGAGAGCATCCCTGTGCTTTTTCTTAATGTCCAATGCCCAGTGTCAGCTGCTGAATGCCTACCAGTCTGCAAAACAAAGATTTGGTGTAAGTGTCCAGAAGGTTAAGGAGAATATTTACCAGGGACAAGCCAAGAAATAACTTCTAAGGAAATTGCTCTGCCTGTCTGCGTGTTATTCATTCCATGGAATCTCGGCTAATTCCATATGAGTTTTTAGTGAAGTTGTTAAGTAATGCCAAGTTCAGCTGAGACCCCTCAAAACTATTACATGTAGCAATGGAATAGTTTTGTTTGTTTGTTTGTTTGTAAAATTTTGGGATCCATGTGCATCAAATGGGTTCAGTAAGATTTTACTTCTCATTTCAAATACTGAAATGAAATATGAGCTTTCACAACTGACATGGCATCACTTATCATTTTACATTTTTCATCTAGAAACAGACCTATGTTTACCCTACATTTTGGAATGGGGAGAGGGAGAATGGAAAGGAGAGCTGGTTACATTTCCAAATACCTACATGCTGTTTGTGGTCATGCAGTCACTTTCATTTCACTAATACCTTTTCCTTCCTTTATCAGTGACCTGCTTTAAAATACATTTTTTCCTACCTTGTTTTTGATCCTGCATATGCATTTAATCTAAATAGCTCAGTGCTTCTTTTTAAAATATCTGTGGAATTTGGGTGATGTGGGCAGCCTGTAGGATATTCTTGAGCAAAGCCCAGTTTTATGGATTTAGACTCGTATTCACAGACAGGAATGTCAAGAAGAGCTCCAAGTTTCAAAAAGCCAATCCTTTTAAAGTTAGAAATTGCCTAATAATCTTGCTACAAAACAGCAGTAACCAGAGCAAGATCAGTGTGCTCTGCAATTTTTTGTGCTATTTGTTGATTCTACATTGTTTGTCAGGATAGCTTCGCTGTGGACTTGTTCCAGGCTGAACTCAGACTTTTATTTAATTGCAATCTCATCTATTTTAGAATCACAAAAGAAATTCTATTCTAGTTGCACGATAAGGTATGTAGTAACTATCCAGAAAACAAAAGTCGGAGCCATTAAACAGGATTTTTCTCTTGTATAGCGAGAGCAAAAGCTTAGGAAACACGTTGTTCTCTCGAGCCGATGAAGTGGCCTGTCGCTTGTGCACACCTGTACTCTACCCTGTGCCTGAAGAGAGCTCCAACTTGTGTTATCCGATGGCCCGAATCATCTCTTGTAACCATCGTCCTTGAAATACTGTTTGCTCTTCTCCTAATCGTATTTCTCCACCATGCAGTGCTCAAAAAGAAAGATGTTTTGACATTTTGTTTGGGTACTGTCATAAACTCTGTGCCAGTCGTTACATTGCCACCGTGTGCTTTTCTCTCAGATCCTCTGAGCTGTGTTTAGCATCATGAATTAATACTACTATTATTTTTAATATTTTTATAACAAGGAGCACCTTTAATAGCCATTAAGTAAGAAAAAAAAATAGCCTGAAAGCTGGCATTTTAAAGTTTTCATCTGAACTTGTGGAAGAGCTTATTTGTAAAACAAATGCTTTTTTTCTTAAATCATCAGAGAAGACTGTTTGAGGGAGCAAACCTTCAACTACTTGATTCTCCGTGTGCGGAAGTGACTTGCATGGAGCGGAAAGTACTGTGAAAGTATTAGGTGTCTGTGTAATTAATCCTGTTGGAACTTTTGAAAGAGATTTGAGATAAAGGTAAAGAGAAATCAAACAAAAATAAATAATAAATGTACAGAAAATGTGAAGAATCAAAGGACTGAAATTATGACAGGTTTGGCCATTAGCTCAAGGAAAGAGATACTAGATGCAAGATACGGATATGTGTTTATATGTGGAAATCTATTGACACCGTCTGTTGTAACAGTAAAGAATAACTTTAGATTTAGCTGCTGGCTCTGTACATGCAGAATTGGCAAGCAGAAATAGTGAAGCAGATCTTGGCTGTGATTTTATATGATAAAAGTCAGAGGGCAAGATTCAAGGCAACAAGAAAAATTAACCCATATCAAATAAGAGACTGTAGCATTTTCGTGCTCTCTGTTGAAGACTAACAACCCAGACAAATGGGCATATTATGCTTGATATTATGCATTACAGTGAAAATCATGTGTTGAAATTCTTAATTAGCTCATGTAAATTCTGAAAAATAAAAACAATTCCTCTTTTTAGGCTGCAGGCATTATCTTGGAAGATTACTGCTTGCTAGGGTAGGAGTAAAGGCAAGCAAGCAGTTGTATCTGACTTCTTTGGTACTTTCTTGGTCAAAGTAGGTGATTTTTACATTAAATCTGGGAGATATTTACATTTGAACTGAGATTTATTTAGTTTAAACTATATTTAGCAGCTAATTGCTAAATACAGTTTAGCAAAAACTGATTCCTAAAATTAGTTTTAGTTGCAAACAATTTGTCTGTACATCATGCTTTCCTGACCCTTGCACCTTTTTTTGTGGTTTGTGGAAGCTCCAGTTCGTGTATAGACAGGATCAGTGCAGGAAGTGATGAGAAAGTAAGTTGTAAAGTAAGGCTGTCTTACCCTTGCATTATATAAGTAAATATCTTATTAAAAGGAAGAAATTGTAAAAGGGGAAAAGAACATGGAATAAATGACCTTCAGTATGACCGTGACAATCAAGTTGATATAAAATACCAAACTTAGAGAGAACAAACAGGAACTCAGAACAGAAATGTTTCTACATATTGCTAAAAAAAGTGAACAATTGACAACTAGAAATGAAATAATGTTATCAAAATATATCTGTGTAAAATTTCTATTTTAATTTCCAACAATCACAGATGTGCAGTAGATAACCTGAGGAATTTCTTCTGGATATGTAATGTGTAATGGATATGTAATGTGCTTCTAGGTTAAGACACATGCACTGGGAAAATAAGAAAAAAAAAAAAAAGAAGAGGAAAAAAGAGAAGACAGAAGTAACAAGGATGTGGGGGCATGTATAAAGCTTAAAAGAATGAAGCAAATAAAAGAATATGATGTGAAGTGGGAAAGAAAAAACAAAAGACAAAAAAATCTAAATGAATAAAACTAAATGAAAATTTAAAGTGATTTAAGAACGGTTTAGCTTTGCAAAGTAGGTTTTGAGTCAAGTGTAGCATAAATATTTGTAATTCTTTCAGTTGTGAAAATTTCCTTCCTGTGTTTATCAGAAAACAGTAATTGCTATTAATATACACTTTTTATTTGCCATTTTAAGTTAATAGAGTCATTTCTTAGGAGAGAGTACACAACTGGTATATTCCACATAAAAATTACAAATTGCCATTAATATATTAAGATTTGCATGTTAACTTCAAAGAGAAACTATGATCAATTGTTACAGCACACTGATACTTTTAATGGAATATTAATAACTTTAATTTCATTGAGATTGACACACAAAACCTGGTACAATTTCCCTTTTGAATTTTTGCCTTTGCTATCAAAAAAGGATCTTAAAATGTCACAGTACCTACACAGATTATGTGAGAAGGCCGGCATGAAAACAACACCTTTTTCGTGTATTTTGGCTGAGAAATAACTGACCCTAACTGTAAAATTTCCAAATTAAAAAAAAAAAAAAAAAGGAAGAAAGAAATAACAGTAGTTGTCGTATTTCCTTGAGCATGATTGAGGGTGTAATGGGAAGGGCTAGAACAACAGGGAAGGTAAAAAGTCAGGAAGAAGCACAGCTGGCAGGCAGAGATCAGACACACAGTGGAAGACACCAGATGACTCGGAGAAAAAGGCTCTAAATGGCTCTCCCCTCCCCTCTGCTCCCCCCATAGCCGCCTGTGTTAAATGGAGACAGATCAGTTTTATTCTGAAGAAAATTCTTTAGGGGAGTCACAAAGATCTTATTAGAAATAAGATGGGAATTTAGTAGTTGGCAATACTGAGAGCAGGACCAAAGCTAATCACATATACAAATACTTTACAGCAGGTGGAGGCTAGAAAATAAATCTGAATCTTATTCAGTACAATGGTATTACCATTTTTTTTTCAACAGTTTGTCTTACGATGAGTTATGTCTCCAAAAATTAGTCTCTTCTCCTCTTGCAGTTAACTGAAAAGCTGCGTTTCTTTTAAGTGGGTCTTTCCTCACCAAAACGTTTTATTTTGAGTTATTTGTTGCCAAATATTGAGTTATTTGTTGCCCAATTAACCTACAGAACTTACTTAGTAGATTTATGATTCTTACCAGAGTTGTGTGAGCTGGTCTGGGCTTTTCCCACTATTTTATACTCCAGGACATAAATAGAGAGAGCCAGAAGACTTAACCATTACAAATGCATTAGTTACTCAGAGTTAACTCACCATCAACTGTCCATCATAAATTACTTCTACAGGTTTGGGTATGCGAACATAAGAGTAGTTACATACAAATATGTACTTAAATATCATCACTTGGATAATTACAGAAAAAAATAATTTAAAAATAATCACCAAGTTTGTGCTCAGAGTCAAAATTTGTCCCAGGAAATAGTAGTGGTGGATCTGATATATAAATGGTAGTATGAGAACTTTAGGAAGGGTCACATAAGAATTTTTGCAGGTTTAGCTGTTGAGAAGGCCTAGATATTTTCTTGCAGAGTAACAGAAAGTTTGTAAGTGAAAAGGCAGAATTTGGGGCTCGGAGCTACCAGGTTTTAAAGCTCAATCAGAGCCACCTTCCTGCAGAGAAGATTGAAATTATTGCTGCTCCCCTTCTGTGCTGCTCAGACTAGGTCCTGAGTTAAAGATCTGAGAGGACAGAGGGAAAATGACCCCTACGGGGCTGATTCTGTCACCTGGCAAGAAGGGCTGCTGAGTGACCGTCCCTGCTCCCGCAGCTGTATCCGCGTTTTATCCCCGGGAGCTCTGCAGGCAGTGCCTGTGCGGGGCTCAGAGCCTGTGGCTTTCCGAGCGACGGGCTCTCGGCCTTGGCTCTGTGACTTAGACGATCTTACTGTGCAAGCCGATGGCTTTACGTTAATGTCCGTTTTCATGGTAAGGTTTAATTGTTCGATTCCAGCAAGCAAAAGAAGTGGGGAAAAAATTCAAATCCTAATGCTAACAAAAAATACTTATCAAAACTGTGGGACCTTGCAGGATTGTGGAATGTTATGGCACTTTGTCATGTAGAAGGACTGGAGCTTAGTAAGGGATGGCAATCAGGTACTCATTTTTTGGGGGAAGTGTATTTATTTACAAAATGTTCAGTACTTATGCCTAGAGTATACTATATGCCCAGAGTTCTCTTATCGTTGTTGTTCTAAGCTGAACTTCAGGAGCCGACACTTTCGGCAAAGGTTCTTGGAAATGAAACATCCGTTTACTTAGTTATGTGTGCGCGGCTCCAAGCCTTAAAGGGCACGTACTGGAGCGAGCAGTGGCTCCGAAGCCTCCTGCAGCCCTGGTGTTGTGTGGGCAGAGGCAAGAGCAGCCTGCCAGCCTCCGTGTGTCCCTTTGGGACAGCTCTATATAAACAACTCTTAACGTTACTCACCACTGTGGAATTGCCTGAGAGACTCTCCCAGGTGATTGAAAACTGAGGAGATCAGAAATGTAAAAAAATCAAGAGAAAGATGCAAGAGGGTCAAAGGAGAGTACTGGAATGAGCTTGATTTGTAGCAAAATTCAGAATGAAAGGCAGAGCAGACTCTTCTCATGTATTTCCCAGAAAAAGAGAAAGGAGGACTTAACAGGATGTGGTTAGTACAGAATTCTAATCTTTTTCAAGAGTATGGGGAAAACGGTCAGAAATCATGCTATTCCAAGCAGGCTAATGCAGTTTAAAGCATCCTGATGATTCATGTATATGTAACATGTGGGAAATAATACTTGAAATTGGTCAAGAAGGAGAACAGCTATATTACAGCAGACTTTGGATCAAGGCAAAGCTTTTGTTTGAATGAATCAATGCAGAATTTCACTGAGTATTAATACCTCTAGCAAAAGGGTTTGTGAAATGAGACAAGGTGATTATGTCCCAGGAAAAAGCAAGGCTGCTGCTTTGGGTCTCACTGATCTTTATTGTGGGCTGTGTACAGCAGGAGAGCATTTCCAGGTTTCTGTGTCCAAATAGGTGATTAGAGGTGCGATTAAAGGTGTCCATGGAGAGATGTAGTAGCACTGTGAGCAGCCCAGAAGTCAGGGATCTATTATGATTTTTTCTTTCCTACTTTGAATGGTAACTCACTGCACTCAGAGGAGCACTCGGCCAGCATTACAAAGAACAAATCTAGAGATCAAGACACGACCTCTCGCAGCACTTTAGATATTTTAGGGATAACTTTTAGAGGAAAGTTATTAATTAAATTAAAATCAGAAAAGCGTTTTATTTTCTTCTAGGTTAAGTTAGAGGAAAGATGGAGCATGAAATTGCCATAAAGCATTGATGTTAACAAAAAGAACTCACCTCATTATTTTAGTAGGACTTAGTTATTTTCTGCTTCTGGAAAATTGCTAGTTAAATGTATAATATGTTCTGAGACCATAAATATAAATTAGAAATCAAGTGAACAATCTCTCTTAAAAGCATGATTTGGAGATGATATCCTCCAGAGATTTGTGAGACTGCTGTTAATAACTTTTCATATTCATGTGACTGAGGATGGGAGTGTGACTCTGTTTTATCCCTCTCTGAGAAGGGACACTGGGAAGGAATAGGGAAAGGAGATATAAGCCTTCTGTTTTTTCTTGTGATAGTTGGGATTTTTTTCACAAAACTTTTTAATTTTTTTTTAAATTTATTTTTTTAAAAATTTTTAGATTTTTTTTTAATAATATTTAGATCTCGAGCTAGCAGAGACAGAGAGTGACATATTGACCCATTGGTTCATGTTTTAGGACTATGCTGTATTGAAGAGATGTAGGAAACATTCTAGAAAACAGCTGGCCAATAGCAAATTATCCAAATTATATGAATGTCCCAGTAAAATGAATATTGTGAAAATAGTATTTTATCATTGATTAAATATTGAAAGTTTTTTCTTATTAGATAAAAGAAATATCCAGTACTTTCTTTAGTGCAACAAACACACATTCAGAAGCATTAATTTTCAGATACTTTATTATTTTTTCTCTGACTTTCCGTTGTTAGACCATGCAACTAACCATAGAAAACATGGACTTTGTGCAAAAGATTGTCTGACTTACCAGTAAGTGTTTTTCTTCTTTATTCAGCCAGCATGCATGTTCTGTATTCAGCTGGGATGCATGTCTATCTGTCAGTCAGAACCTACTGAAAAAATATCAAACAAATTAAAGAATTACAGGTATCAAGGATGTGACATATCTATAAGTTATTTGAAAGCTGATTTCTTGATCAAAGGGAACCCCAGAAAGGTATTCTTGCCAAGGAAAAGCAAATGAAACCAACCATATTCTTTTTCAGATCAGCTCCCCAATCAACATTTTTGCATGTTATCCTTTTTAGTATCCCAAGGAAAGATGTCTGTTAATGGCAAGTGCAATTTTGTACTAGAAATAGTTTTCATAGCTTTTCTTGCTTTTTTACTATGCTAAAATTAGAATCGGATAACTCAGAATAACTTTGACAGTAAAATATATCACCATTAGGAAACAATTTGGTCAGTCCTTTCCTTAGTCTGAGATGGAGCATAACTGGAAAACCTAGCAGTGCCACATTCATTAAAAGCGTTATGATGTTGACCTCTTGAAGAGAATGAACTTCTGAACATTACTTAGTGCACATAGGTGGGCATTAAAGCCCTTTTGCTTTCCTGATTTTGTGCTGGCACGGGTCTATGAGGAAAGGAGGGCTGTTAGGAGCCTCTGAGCCTCGCAGACCACTTACTGCCTGCAGGCGTACCAATTAAGTGGAGTTATCATCCCAATTAACCATTGTCCCTTGCCAGTCAAAACTCATTTGGTTTAATTTGGCTCCCTAGGAAACGTTCCCATTAACTGGATTTCCTAATTATCTGCGTCCTGATTAAGTGAAGTGCACTAGTAGAGCTCACATTAATAAAAGAGCATTTTCATACAATTGTTTTTGTTGTCTCTTTATCCATTTTTCAAAGATTTGGCCTATAGGTAATGTCCTCATAAAACAAATGGGCAAATTTGAGGTTTTATTCTAGGGAGTACAGGTTTAAAATTCAGTTGGAGCACTGACATTAGTCATTTAAGCAGTGCATGCAAAGAAAGTGTTATCTGTAAACTAAGGTAACAAAGGTATTTATACTTTCTGTTTTGAGTTGAAAATTTCTTTCACATTCACATTTCATATTCACATGTGGTGCAGCTATAAGGTTAATTTTTCTGTTGGTAAAAGCTATCCTTGCTTTTTGATTTCAAAAGAGCTTTGCAGGGTTACAGGGAAATGGAGCCCTATTTTTGAATCTATTTAAATACATGAAATGTGTTTTAAAATTATCTGATCACTGCCAAATGAAAAACATTTAGAATATATTCAGTTTTAGGAATGCCTTTAATCTGTGTGTTGTTTGCCTCAAAGTATGGAGGACTTTTCAGATACTTCCTGTGTCTCTGGCCTGTGAATAAATATGAAACTGAGATATGTGGCAATTTTTAATCCCGATACTTTATATCACATACATGAAGATAAAAGTCACTGTGGGAAGAAGGAGAGGCATGCATGAAGAAATTAAGGACCTAATTTATATACATTGATAAGATACTTTGTGATTGGATTATACTGAGATTAGAGTATATTACATTTGTCATGTCACTAATCTATATTAATTACAACACTGTATTTTTAATTCAAGAATCTCAAATCTTGAACATTTAGGAGAGGTGAGCTCCATCATTTATAGGTATAAAGTTCATCTTTGGGTTTTTGTTTTCAGATCAGGAGTAAAATAAGTGAATAAAATTCACCTAGACAATTTCTGTGCCTTGACATGACATCTTTAATTTGCCTGACCTTTCTTGCACATCCTTGACAAAACCTGAAACACTTTTGGAAGCGTTGTGAGTCTGAAGTTATTCCCACCGACTAGACTTGGGCTCAAAATCAAACAAACCTGCTCAGCTGGTACTTCACTTTGAACATGTGATCGTGGAGTTGGGAGAATCCATCCCTGTCCCAGTTTTGGCAGAAGCATGACCTAAATCTGCCAGCTCATGATTAATACATATATATATGGAGCTTTTCAATGATACATAGTGACTATTTATAATCCCTTACATCATTCATTGTGCTTGTGGCACAAAATGTAGGTTCCCAAAATAGTCCCCAGACCTAGCACGTAAATGTTCAACCAATTTCATTCTCAAATGCCTAAGATCTAGGGTGGCCTTGGCTGACATATCCAACCTTTATTGAATATCTGCCATTCTAAACATCCCACCCATGCACCTTTTTATCATTTTTAGCATCTTCTTCATGGTTTTCAGGTCATGGCCAAGATCAGGCAAGCTTTCAGTGTAAGGAGGCCCCTATAGGACAGAGATAGAGGCAGTTGGTAGCTTAGGAAAAGAGAACCTATACTGAAAGTGTAACACGCAGCAAAAGGGCATTATTGTGCAAAAATGATAAGCGCGACTATCAGGAGGTAAACAAGCCCACAAAGAAGATAAAAGCCTGGTTTACCCGTGGCTTAGGTATCTCTATTTATGCTGTAATGAGATAAAAGCAGTAGCAAAAGAGGAAAGAGAATGTCATCAGCTTGATTGCTTTCAGAGTTTTTACTGAGGGAAATATTAAAAACATTAACAATAGATCGTATCATAAGAGATTTCTGTTAACTTACAATTTTCTCCAGGCACCTGGGACTGAAAACGCTTGAAAATGTTTCCCAAGTGAAAAATTTCTGTGTCAGAATGGAATTTTCATTTTCTGTATCGTATGTGACTTTTCTGACAGACTTGCTTGGGGTGTAAGGCAATATTTAAAAAAAATAATAATAATTAGAGTACTTCTTCAGCACTGTCACATAATAACAGCTGAAATTCACTCCTGTCACTCTTGCCATGCTTAGATGAAATATTTTCTTTACTGTTTTTTCTTAAGGCTTTTCAGCTTCTGGGATTTGCTTAAATTTTAAATTCATCAAATAATATAAAATCTTGAATTTTGGAAACCAGGACAATTTTGTTAAGGATTAGGGATTGTATCGGTATCAGATGGTTTAGGTGAAAACTACAAATAACTGTTCTAGGGATGTAGTGTCATAGGAAGTACACAAAAGGTCCTCCAAAGGATCTTTCTCCTCTCTACTGAAACATTAAATATTTTATATTTCTTACTATGTTAACAGTATTATTTTTTATATTTTCAAAAATAGAAACTATCCTTTTCACCATTTCATAGAAAGGAAAGACAGCTGTAGAGAGAAGATATATTAAAGTCCAGAGTATGTCCTGTTTTTACTGAAAAGATAGCTCTGTAAATTTTACTGCTACCAGTGAGAGTAGAGTAAGGACACTCTCCTCTGCAGTAAATAAGCACTGTAGTAGAGAAAGAAAACTTACAATATCAGATGATCAAACAGTGGAAGAGAAGAAAGTAAAACAAAATATTTTAATGCACTTCATGTTAATTCCAATAAATACTTGCTGAGTAGTATTGCACAAAATAAGAATGGGCAGTAACATATGTATTTTGTGTAAATAACAGCTCTCTAGGGGTAGCAGCCTAATCCTACTTCATAAATAGGCAACTGGCTATTGGCCAGAATTGTGAATAGGTGGAATACACAAAACGTTAAAGTGAGTGACAGAATCTGGCCCTATGTGAAAAACATGGGTTGCGTTTTATGGGGCAAGAAATGTATTTTAATATGGTCTAGGCCTTCATGGCCTAGTGTTTTTTAGTCCTCTAAAACGTTCATTCTGATTTTACAAGACTTTTGGTATTTTGGACAGTGGAATGCATGCAAAATGGTGTTGATACTGCAGTAAAGGTAAACAGATTTGAAACCAATTTTCCATGTACCCACTTGAAGCATATGGCATTTCTGTGTTCGTGAGAAGACGAGCTTGCCTTTCAGGGTCTAAAATTCTCAACACTGCATACTGCTGGTAGGTAGAAGAGAAAAACAGTCTGACCTGGTACACTCAGTATCATCTTTAGAAGTGTGGGATTAACATTCAACTGATATTTACCTGGTTTTCTGCTTTGAAGATTTCCCAAAGCAAAATAGGATTTAATTAATTTTCTGTTAACTGAATGTGTCGTGTAGTGACTGAGGGCACAAATATCAAAAGACAGTTCCCTGTGTCTTTATGGACATAGTTTATGCAAGCAAAGCATGCAAATCAGGATAATAGAAATGTTTCCTTTAGTTGCAACATCATTGAAAAGGAAAAAATATTTTCATATTTTTTGAGTATTGTTTTTAAGTTGAGGCCACTGTAAATTTAACTATTGCTTGTAGAGTCAAGGCAGGGAAATGTGATGTTTTTCAAAGTTCTCATTCTTCTCATTGCTGTATTAGATGTTAAAAAAATAAATGTTCAAAAGTCCTGTCTCCTATGAGCTTTCCATCTGCCAAGTTCTGTACTAATTGCAAACACTCAAGAAAAATAGCAGAAAAGCCATTTGAAAGATAAAAATATAGTGGTCAAAACGGGAGCTTATGAATGCAAGGCAGAGGAGTTGCAGCATTCTAGAAAGGTAGCCTGGAAGAAATGTGGAGTTTTTATGGATTTTAATAAAATATTTTTGTTTGAGTAATAGCATCAATAAGAAAACACTCACCATGAAAACTAACATGCTAATTATAACTTTATGGGATTTAGAGATGAAATGGAGTAATACTGGTGATCTGTACAGATCACCTCTGACAGAGCTGACTGTTTTTTGTGAAAACAATTTGTGCACCTTTTGAATAGAACATGAAAAATATTGTATGGAAAAATCACATGTAGAGAAATTAAATTTGTTTATTGTTTTCTGGCAGTGGCCTGTGAAATTGTTGTTCCATTTAAGGAAGATTCAAGTTAAAAATATAGCTCTGTTTTGTTATAAGCAGTAGTATTTTGAGTTTTCATCAAGATCCTAAAAGGTATAAGCTTGTTAGGATTTCAGCAAGGAGTTATTTCTAACTCAGAACTTTAGCAATTGATTATGCTCTGATTCCCTTTTTCATCTGCCTCGACGTGCTCCTGTGGAAACAGGAATGGGGTGGGTGCCCCGGTTACGAAAAACACGGAAAAAGCAGAGTTGCTGAACGCCTGCTTTGCTTCGGTGTTTACCAGGGGTGGCCCTTAAGAGTCCCAGGCCCTAGGGACAAGAGAGGAAGCCTAGAGAGAGGAAGACCTGCCCTGGGTTGAGGAGGACTGGGTCAGAGAGCACCTAACGAAACTCGATACCCACAGATCCATGGGCCCTGATGGGAGGCACCCCAGAGTGCTGCGGGAGCTGGCGGATGTCATAGCTAAGCCGCTCTCCATCATCTTTGAAAGGTCCTGGAGAATGGGGGAGGTGCCGGAGGACTGGAAGAAAGCCAGTGTCATGCCAGTCTGCAAAAAAGGCAA
>VZSV01000258.1:483222-558675 GCA_013398735.1 Nothocercus julius | reverse complement strand
AGCCTCTTCTCAGTGGTGGCCACTGATAGGACTAGAGGAAACGGCCACAAACTGAAGCATCAAAAGTTCCACAGGAACTTAAGGAAAAATGTCTTGACAGTGAGGGTGACAGAGCCCTGGCACAGGCTGCCCAGGGAGGTTGTGGAGTCTCCTTCTCTGGAGATCTTCCAAACCCTCTTGGACGCAGTCCTGAGCCACAGGCTGTAGGTGACCCTGTGTGTGCAGGGGACCCTGCGTGGACTAGATGATCTCTAGAGGTCCCTTCCAACCTTAAGCATTCTATGATTCTATGATTCTAGGTTCTAAAAGATCCCTCCCTGTTATGCAAGCTATTTTCTTTCATCTATTTTAAGCCAAGCTCCTACTAGTTTGGTGGACTGCCCTCTGTCAGTTGTTTTCTGAGATTGGCATATTACAATTCCGTATTCATTTTAGCCGTCCTTGAAATCTTTCATTATTTTGTCAACATCAGTCATGTGCCCCTCAACATCCTCCTCTCCAAAAGCAGAACTCCAGGCATCTGAAGTCCTACCTGGTAAGGTCGCTGCTGTGTTCCATGGTTCATTTTAGTTGCTTTCCTTTGTACCTCCTCTAACTCTGCTACCTCGTTCTTGAGATTCTGGAGGCCAGAATTGCACATAGTACTCAGGATTTTGTATAGAATAAAATAGTCTTGTTTTCAGTACCATTTCTTGTGATACTCAATATCCTTCTAGCTTCCTTGGCTGTTACTCCACACTGAGCTGAGACGGACATTAAGGTCGATGTTTCCACTCTTGTGGAGAACTTAATCCAAGGTACCTTTAACCTGATTGACCAGAGATTTCAACATTAAGTATTTTGAGAAAACTCTGCTCATTGTAGTAAGGATCTCATTGAATTTGATTGCAGTTGCGAATTGACTTTGACTGCGGTTGAGTTGGCTGCATGGCATTAAGTCAAGCTCGGGAAATCTCAAATGGGAACTGAGACCTCTAAGAACAAGAGTTAGCTTGCCCCATTTAACAAAGAAAGTTCACATCAATTCCAGCTTTTTCAGCACAGGGCAGGACTTCCCAGCCCAGGAGTCTCTCCTGCCATGTCCTTTCTTATTCATCGTATATTTTCCAACTTCTGTACCAGATGAAACAACAGTTCTGCACACAACATCTTCCAGTACCCAGTGTACATTGAGTGCTATTAATTTTGTACATTAACAAAGAAGAGTTCTTGTCAAAAAAGCAGTTTCTTCCATCTTGTGTGTGGTCTGGCTTTTAAGAGACATATTAAAATTAATATAAAGCATCTAGCTTCAGAATATTGCAGGAAATCAAATATAGTGCTTAGTAATATAGGCCATTACTTTTTCTCTTTCAATTGTAACTAAAATTGCACTTAGAAATTAAATAAAACTGCTAGCTAATTAATACAGAGCTTTTGTCTGCAAATTTTCCAGACTGCATTACCAATCTATCTTTGCTTGTATGATTAAATATGACACTTTATTGAATATCTATTACTATTTGTTATAACAATCACAGACTTCTTTAAAAATTCTCTTATCTACCATTTTAAACTACTTAGAATATACAGAAGCCACCACATACATTTTTATTTGAAAATTTGTCAAAAATATTGTTGGCAGGTATGAAATCCTTTGGGGAGAAGTGAATCACATGAAATAATTATAAGATGGACTGCAGTGGTATGTAGTTCTTTGCCTCAATGAAGAACTGTCCTCTACTTTTTGTTCTGTAGTGGTTTTTCAAATATATTTTAAATTGTCAAGCATATCCATATTTATTAAACTAGTTATAAAAATCAAAAACAATTTATTTTCTCTTTTTTAATTTGTATGACTAATATTAATTCACCCTTGTATTCTGTACACTTGTCATATTTAGAGATCTTGACCCCCACCTGCATGTTTCAAAGTTAGGAATATTTGTGTAGTAGTCTAAAAATACAGACAGATATTTCATTATTCTACTTGCCGTATTTCAAGCTTAAGGAAACTGGAATTGTCCCATGAATGAAAGGTAAAGGAAGCTTTACCAGGGCCATGAAGCCTGGATTGTAAGTAAGGTACTCCTTGCACTCTAAGCCTGTAGTTGAATTTAAATATCGAGAAAATAATTCTGAACACAGATATCTGAGTAAAGGAATTCTGTTTCCAAAGGATTTTTAATAAGTTCCAACCAAGGGAAGAGGAATTCTTCAAAGAAGAATTTTAATTAATGCTGCTACTTTAATAGTGATGTTAAAACATAACCAAAAAGTTATGTTGGCTTAATGGATGTTACATTGCTGCCTACAGTTTGTAGTAGCACAACAGAAAGAGTGGAGTGTGACTTTTTTTTTCCCCTGTACTGATCTTACGGTCATTCTTGCTCTCTGGTTCTTCCTGTCATGTGCAGGCTGATGGTCAGCTGCTCTGCTGGGAAATGACAAAATGCCTTCAAAATGACACACTCCATCAAACAGAGAAAGTCTCAGACTTCCAGAGCAAAAGTTCTTATTGCCAGGCAGTGTTTTCTGCTGCTGCTTTAGGGAAGTGCCATGGACAGGTGCATTTCAGGAGAGGCCAGTTGTTACCCGTGGTGCTGTGCAGGCGCTGGGGCATTGCACACAGAGCTTCTCAAGGCTCTGGAATGAAGGTAGCCCCTGTTTTCAAAGCTCCAGCAGTACTGCTCGTAAATTTTAAGCCAACATCAGCTGTGGATGGATGTCAACACAGAAGTCTTTGTTTATGTGAACACTAAAAACCATATAGGCAGCTTAGGATGTTTAGTTGCCTTCAAGGTCAGACAAAGTTGAAAAGTTGAACAGAAAAAAAAAAAAAAAAAAAACAGGATTGCAGTTACAACCTCAGGTCTAACTCTGCCTGAAGCCCCGTTGTTGTGCCTATGACTTTCAGTATTCACAAATGTTTAGTAAAAACAGGTAGATTTAATCATGCATGTGCAAAGCTCTTATTTCATTATTTACAGTTTATAAGGAGAATATAGACATTGTAATATGCAAGTATAGGTAACTACTCTTCTATTACATTTTGCCATTGACGCAAAAGAACTGTTTTGATCAATATTTTAATTCCGCTTGGAAAGGATGGGGAAGACATCTCAGCAGATGGTTGTCACAAACTCCATGCTTCATCCTGGAGTTAGCGTACAAAGCTATCCAGCTTGGCACAAACTACACAGCATAATTTTCCTGTATGTTCATGCCAAAAGAAATCTGGCATAGATAATATATTTTTTTCTAATTATTTTCAGGTTTTATTAACCAGCATCAGACCTGTTTAACCTGTGGTTGCTCTATCCATAAATCTTTATGTTTCACGATTTTGCGAGAAAAAAAAAAATCAATTCTCATTCAGCAGTGACCTAAATCACTAATTGTTAGCAATAAGAGTAGCTTAAGTGGAATGATCAGTAACTTATTTTGCTACTCTCTGGACTGCTATTGCCTGATGATAAGTCTTAGTGAAATGACTGTACCTAAATTACAGGAAAACCTCCTGAGAAGTGATAAATTAGAAGACATGCTAATATGCATGAAGGAAAAAGTTGTCATTACTAAGAAGATGATTAAGTCAATTATTTTTGTAACCTTGTGTTTTTTTTTTTAATGGAAGGAGAAATTCCTCACTGTACCTTGGTGAGAGGGAAGAAAGGTAGTGTCATCAGTAGAAACTCTTCCCCCTCCATTGTCCACTTCATACATTGACTCAAAATATGTATTATCCTAAGCATATTAATAAGTATTTTCATCTCATCTTCACTCTAAAATAAGATGCACAAGTGCCTCATAGAATAGCATGAAAGCATTTTGACCCCAGGAGGATTTTCTGAAAATCCATGCAAATTAATGTAATCAGTACTATCTGAACCTAGCAGCATATTCTGTTCAGTTGTACCTTTGAAGGAATAATAAGAATTATGCCTGACAGATACCCCTGATAGAGATTGCGCAGCTATAGGAAAGGAATGAATACCAAAAAAAGCTGAGAACTTCTTGCTTACTAGGTCTTATCTGTGAACAAAGCTTTTCCTACATGAAAAATAGCATGGATAACATTTCAGTATCAAAGACTGTTGATAAAGATACTGAATGGAATCTCAACAGAGCGATGAGGATATCTGTAATATTAACCTTAAAAAAAAAGGCTGTTGGTAAGCTTTTCTACATTATATCAAAACAGGTCGAGTCAGTCCTCTGAATGCCCCAGCACAAGGCACGCAGGTCCTTTTTTCTCTTTTACACAGTCCATTTAAGATAGCTAGTGAGTGGGGAAGGGGTAACCGACATTGTACCCCCCTCCCCAAGAGACACTTTCTGCTCTTAGAAAGGCCTCCTTGTCTTCTCTTTCTTCTCCCTCTCCTCCTTCAGCTCCTCCCCTTCTATCTCTGCTCCATGAAAGCAGAAGATCTGTTCACGTTACATAAACATCCAAGACAAAACTGTCGTCGTTTGACAGACCCTACAGGGATTAACAGCGTCAGAGCCTGGGCTTGATTATACTTAGGTTGGATCTCATTGTTTAATAGCATATTTTTTACTTTCTTTGACCCCTGACTGATGTGCCTTAGTACAGAAAGTTAGTGTTGTGCAGTGTGACTGTAGTTGCTATTGGGCTTGAATCTGTTTTATCTTTTAGTGTATCTTACTGAGATGTAACTGGAATGTTTTGTATGCTGTTAAAAAATGAGAATCCTGTTTTGGATTTGTTAGTTCCTAAACTCAGTTTAATAACTCGGTCACTTATCTACCTTTGGAATATCTGATGTAAGAGATTTGGATCTGAGTATCTCAATACTTTCCTTTTGAAGTTTTTCATTCTTTCCGCAAATGACTGACCTTTGTTTAAAAAGAAAACAGGAGTGTAGAAAAGGGGTGGTCATTTCTTCATGGAGAATATTTTGTTGTGTCTGTACTTTAGTAAGTATTATGTATATTCTTTGCTCTTAAAAAGAATTTGATATCTTCATCTCTGTGGTGCATGTGACTGACATGGGAGTAGTCAGGAATCTCCAAGAGCGCAGCCATGTGAAAGTGGCAAAGTTTAAGGCTTGGGTTTGGAAATATGGGCTGTTTTATAAGTTGATATTTTAAAGAATGAATAAGGGGGAAAATGAGCCTTGTATCCTTTGTTTTTTTTTTTTTTGCAGGGTCAGGGGAAATTAGTTCATAAATAATGTACCTACCCTTTAAAGTGTTATTTGCATTTGTGTCAATGCCACTGGCTGTTCTGCAGTGATGCTGATGGTATCTTTGACCCAGTGTTCAACACGGCAAGTACGATGCTTAAACTGCACTTCTGTGAGGTTTTTCAGGCTTGGAGCCGTTGTAAGCATGCTAAAAAAGTGGAAAAAAATAGGATAATTTGCTAATTAGGCATAATAAAACAGTCTGTTTTGAACACGGTGTTATACCTGTGTTTCATCTTCTTCTTTAAATTTTGCTTGTCCAGTGGGAATCTTTTTGGTGTACAGTTGGGAATGGACAAGACAGAGTTTGTATAGGGAGTAGAGGAGATCTGTAGAGCATGAAAGGGGATGCAATCAGTGATGTTGTTTTAACTGTTTTAGTCCTAACAGCTAAATATGTGCCTGATAAGAAAAAAATCAAGTGAGCCACTATATCAGGTCCCAATTAACTTGTAGTGGAGTATTGAGGAAGAGTAAGAATTCCTGCTTTTTGTATAAATTTTTGTATACCCTTATGCAAGATATTTAATGCTGATGCTACTGATTCCTAATTAGTAAAATGAACATAATAATTCTTAATTACTATAGCTATTTCATATGGGAGCATGAGTATAAATTAGTTATAAGAGCTGGAAATATATAAAAAGCTTTTTAAGTGGATAATATGCTCCAGTTCTTCAGTCTGTTGACCTCCACTGATAATGGAGAAACTGCCAGTATGAGAAAAAAGTATGTTAATTAATGATTCTTTCAGTGGATGAGGGCATAACATCTACAGCAGAGCCTTCTCTAAGTGTGAGAGACCAATCTGCGAAATCAACTCCAACTACGGCATAAAAATGAAAAAGAAAAGCAAGAAAATGAAACTTCTAGTGACTTACAATTCTGTTGTCAGCCTTACAAAAATAGTTTTCAGTGGTAAGGACACTGATGACTGTGGACCATAGCATGTGTGTCTGAGATGCTAAAATAAACAATGTCTCTTGTTGCATCATTTAGCAATATGCTACAATATATGTACCCATGCATTGATTGTTATCACACTACTTTTCTAAAGTGCAGCAAACATTCATTGCTAAGAAAATGCGGGGCATGGGCAGACTAGATCAGACAAGCATGGAAAGTGATGGTGATGTTGATACAACTGACCTAGTTAGGCAGGGAAAAAAGAAGAGTGAGAACTATGAGGAATGACAGATAGATGGCTGTATTAAACATAGCAGACTTCCTGAAATGCGTCTGCAGCCCAAGGGTATAGACTTAGCTACATGTTGAATATTGGCAGGTCATTTATCCAGCATGTTGGGAAAAAGGACTGTTATTTTGTTAACTGGGAAAAAAAAAAAAAAAAGTACTGGACAGAAACTGAACACATTATCCTTATGGTGTGCCATGTTTCCCTGGGAAATGAAAATAAGTGGATATTAATTTAAGGCTATCCTTAAGTGCGCTTTTTCTGTAACATTTCCTTCCACTTTTTCTTCTTACAAATGTGATGTTTGTTTTCTGCCGAAATAGCTCAATGCCTTATTTCTGGCCAACAGCTTCTGGCGTGGTACCAGCATCCTAGATTATAAGTGGGACCTCGGTGATACTGATGCATGATGCTTTTCTGAGGCCATTGTAAGCACCATAAGAAGGAAAAGAAATTTAATTCTTTTCTGAAGCAAGCTCTTCCTAATTTTGCCTAAAAAAAATCATGTCTTCTTGGAAAAAGAAGTGAAGCTGATGAGGAAAGAAAGATTGGAATAATATGTGCAATTGGAATACCAAATCTGAACGATAGATAAGATTCAAAATGGAAGAAAAGGGAAGGGAAAGAAAGGAAAAGGAGGGAAAAAAACAGGATTGGAAAAGTTAAAAACGAGGAATGATCACAAAGTGAGCAGCAACTGAAGAAAGGCGGAGATACGTGTTCCCACACAGCAGATCTCCCCCGTGGCCTTGCAAACCCCGGGGCTGGAGCTAGGGTGGACTGACCCTTGCAGGTGCCGACAGTGACAAGGACTCGTTGCTGGAGAGTGTGCAGAGAGCCCAGCAGGTGCTGCTGGGGTCCTTACAAAGCAGTGACATCCGGACAAAGCGTGTGGCTCACCATGCCTGGTGGCACTGGACGCTGTCAATGGAGTCCGTGTCTACTAGAGTAGATGTTTGTCACTGTTGGTTCTTGTTTGACAGTTCTTGGTTTCGTGGCGACTTTGTTCCGTATGTCTTGTTGATCCATTCGTGATATTTTGTCTTGTTTATCCATTCGTGATATTTTGTACACCATCTGCTGCTTCTCTCTCTGCTTTTTCTTCTGTTCATGAGGTCCTACGTTCTGATCAGTGTACATACATATGTAGTCTTCTTTTCACATAATGTTTTAGCTAGCTTGGATTTTTCGTTACTGCAGAAATGAAGGGCTTACCCTTACTTTGACCTTTAGACAAATGGCCACAATTGTCTAAATTTCACACTTGCTTGCCCTTGTTGTAAATCCTAAATAACTCTATGGGATGTAACATAATTCCATTACATTCTGCTATAACTGACAGGATAATATCAGTCGGTTTCAGGCCACAAACCCTTTCCATCTGGTCTTAGAAAAGACGGGTGGGGTACATGGCAATTTGGGAAGATCTCCAATTTTCTTCTACACCATACATGGCTCATGGCCCAAATACTTGCCACAACCACAGACACTACTGTCAAAACTGAAATCGCAGTTAACTCCTGTGTTTTGCTACAGAGCTTAAATTTCAGATAGTTTTAAATATTCTTGCTTGCTTCAAGCCTTAGGTTTGCATACAGGAGCTCAGCACGACTGGTTCTAGCTCCAGTGTTTTGAGCACCATCCCAGCCTTTTGCCGTCCTTGTGGCCTGTCTCCTTGGATCTTCCAGCCTCAACGTCCTAGTGCAGTCGCCTATTTGTTAGCAGTACCACCAATCCCCTTAATGTCTTCAGTGATGCTGCTCAGCTGAGGGCTCCGAAGTATTTGGGTGGTTTTTTTTGTTGTTTTTTTTTTTTCAGCTTTTAGGAGTGAAACGTCTGTACTTTTGTCCTTAGTCAGAGGGTCATGACACGTGCAACTTCACAAGCAGTATCAGCAAGTTCTTTGGTGCGCGCCATGCCTGCGTCTTATCCTTTCCTGTCATTGTCAGAAGAAGTGATTTGTTCTACAGAAAGGTAAAAGAGCACAGAGTCTTTACAAGGGCTTTGCTGAGATGAGTGTTTAGAGAAGAGCTTGTTTCTTAAGATGTCAGAAATGCTGAAGGAAGCCGTGTTAATAGGAGGGTGGGAGGCGTGGGGAAAAGATACCCGTACGTCAGAGATCAGCAGCTGCACCAGCACATTCCTGTTCTGTAGGTCCTTATTTTGTCGTGCAGTTAGATGGCTAGATGAGAAATGCGCTTGAGAGATTCTGGGAAGCTCCACTTGGGAGCCTGTTCCTGCTGACATCCCAAGATATTTTGTCATTGACTAGCACAGCAGAAGAATCCGAGTTGCAGCGCTTGGAACGTTTGCATTTTTCTCTTTAACTAATGTTAATGAAAGCGAGAGACAGATGATAGCAGTTAGAACTGAAAGTTTCTAGGTTTAGTGCCAAGTTTACTAATAACCATTTTGCTTTTCATGTAGTGCATTCTCTCTAGTGTCGTAATACATTTCAAAACGGCAACATGACACACTGAAAGAGTTTTTAAAAATATATATGATTTCTTTGACACATAATTCAAAAAGAATTTCAGTAAACATGGATTAAATAGAATAATTCAAGTAAACATACTAAACAAGTAATATATTTGACATCAAGCAGCACCTATTCACGGACCTAATCAATGGAGGAACTTATTAAACAATAACATTCTTTGCTATTTTGGTTATTGTTAAAGTTAATCTACTAGCAGAAACATTTTAATAAAAATGAAAAAAAATCTTATTTGTACTTTTTTGCACACCTGCAATTTCACAGACATAACCCCTGGATAATTTGAAAAATCAAATCAAACAATCTGTCAGTTCAGGTAGTTGTATGTGTTGGTAACATCAGGTGCAGATTATCCTGGAATCCCCCCTCCTCTAATAAATCTCGTGTTTCTGGTTTCCAAGAGTCTTCCTCCCTCCAGACAGTCTTCCCCAGTTCATTGTTTTCCCTCCCCTTATTGAATGCTCTCCAGTGGCTCCAGGTGAACATCCTCTTCCCTGTTCATATAAGTGCTATTTTCTCCTGGCTTGCATATCACAAATATATGTTAGATGGCCAGGATGAGGAAATGGGAATTAACCTCCTGCCTTGAACCCAAAGAAGATCCTGTAGAGGAGGAATTAATATCCCAAAAGGTTGCAGTTTGAGAGAATAGAACTAAGGAAGATTGAGTGATATTCCTCTCTTTCCTCTGGATTTCCTTGGCTGGATTTCTCATGAACCTTCCGATGGGGGCTGGAGGGAAATCCTCCTGGGACACTCCACTGGCATGCGTCTGCAGGAGGCACATTACCCTGTGAGCTCTGTCTTTACAGTGAGAAAAGTCTAGAAATATCGCCTCTTCATTTCAAAGGAAGAATAATGACTCCAGGATTTGTTTAATGTTCTGGACCATGCTTACTGGAACTGACTTCACCTGACTTCCTTGCTAAAAAAAAAAAAAAAAAAAAGTTCTGATGGGTTATTCTTCAAATTTATGTTAAAGGTGTTCAGTTGGATTTCTTTTTGCTGAAGAATTTGCTGAAGTCAGGCATCTCATTTTCCTGATTTTATTTTCTGAAGGATTTTTTTTTTTTCTGTTAGGTAGTAAAATAAATGCCATTTGTAGGGAAACCTGATTTTCAACATTTACTAGGGTATTAAATAGAAATGTTTTCTTGACAAATAACACCTGGCATTTTTTCCTATAAAATAAAGAAGCAGCTCCTCTCCTTGCCTTTTTATATCCTGATGAATATTCCACTGACAGCCTTAGAATAAAAAGTACCAAGAAAAAGCAAAGAAGGAATGTTATAATACTGTAGGAAATAAATGTTTCACAATCCTGTCTTACCATGTCAACAGTCTTTTGTCCTATAAAATCTCACATGTTGTCACAGTCTTCCTAAACTAATCATGGAATCTCTGTAGTAAGCAGTTTCTTTTGTCAGCTGATTAGGACATTTCCATGAATGCAGAAATAATGATGTTCTTCACATTCACCAGCCTATCTGAACTCCAGTGACTGTAATTACAGAACCTGTGTGACAGTTTTGTGAACTTATACTGAGTGGATGCCAAAACCCAAGAATGCACGGGATTACTTACGCAGACCCTGATGTGATAAATGCCTTTTTATTTGCTTCAGGTTAAATTGCGCATTTAAAAGATGGCTGTAAATAGTTCTGCTGAGGTCACTTTATGGCCACTGCCCGGAAGACACATGCATCCCATAAAAGTGTTCAGTAATCTACACTGTATTTGAATTTTAGTAATCCTGCCTTTGAAAGCCTTAAAGTACCCTTCCTGTCAGACTAATAGATTTTAAAAGATGTGGATGAATGAGCAATCTAGTTGTGTTAGATAGCTGGCGTGCTGCAGAGCTGACACTTCTCCTATACCATTCAAGAGTAAAGCACTAATTTTTGCTGTACTAAAGGAGAGCAGAAAAATAAAACCTCAAACCACCACAGATGATTTAGCATAAACACAAAACAAATTGATCTGTTTTACCTAAGCCTGTGCTATTGTACAGAAACAGACAGCTCTCAAAAACAAACTAAAAAATGCCCTGGCTGGTTTCGTGCTGCAGATCTCTCCTCGAGGCAGGATTTGCGCTCCCAAAAGCTCTTCCTTTTTTTTTTCCTCTTGACTGCTGTTATGCAGCTGTAACTTGCACATGCAGGCAGAGATAGGCATTGCATAGTGCAGTCATTTAGCTAATTCTTAGGGTTGCCTGTGAGACTTTAGTGAGGCTTTTAATGCATGCACAATTATAAACAATTATCAACAGAAATTTGTAACAGAAAGAATTGCACAATCAGTCCTAACTATAATTCTTTCTCAATTTTGAATTTCATGCATGTGTAAGTTACCTGATTGGGAAAGAAGTCGGAGGATAAATTTTGATCGTAGCACCATCTTTCCATAGTGCTAGTGGGAACGAAGTGGGGAAGAGCAGAAGAGCAGTGCAAGCAGGGCGGTTTATTTGGAACATGCTCAGAAGAAAAGCAACAAAGATAAAAATTAAAAGAGAAACTCAGAAAGAAGGACTAAGTGTGCATGTTTGTGTATGTGTATATAAATGCACAATAAATGATTGGAATAACTTTCAAAGTTACAGTGATCCTCATAAAAAGTCAGGATTTACAGATTCACAGCCCACTACAACAATAATGTAAGTTTGGTGTATTTGACACAGAGCAGTGACAGTTTAATGCTGACCTTGAAAAAAATGATGGCGCAATATGAACCATATAATTGCAAAAACCTGTTATGTCAGTACAGGGGGCATATTATTAGCAACAGAGAGCTGAAACAGAATGCTTGAGGTTTGCTTATAGAGAAGAGACTAATCATAAAGTCATTAGAATTCTCTCTTAAAACTGACAGTTCATGTAAAATTAATTCTTATTTTTCTATTTTCTTACTTGTACTACAAGGACAAGGCAAGTTTTATGAAAAAAAAAAAAAAAAAAAGCTCATATCTATAATAACACACAAGTCATCTGCAAGTCTTCACAAGGGATAGAGGAAAAGACATGGAAACTCCAATACTTCAGTCAAACCTAACAGAGAGGAAACGTCCTCCTGCTAAACTGGCATCCTTCAATACAGTTACAGAATGGTTTGCACACATAAAAGATTACTTACCTTCATTACCTAGTAAAGGGTTTACTAGTTTTATGAAATTCTGAACTAATTTTATGCAAGAATATGACATCTTAATTTGGAGCGTATAATCCTAACATTTCAGGAATAGCCTGTTCATGAGGAATATGCCTTTTTTGTCCCTTGAAAACTGGACAATTATCTTTTTCTGAGGAATGCAACTTTTTTTGCCTCTTCATAATTGGATGATGTTTGGTCAAATAATAAGCCTTCAAAAAAATCCCAGTTTGCAAATTCTCAGTAAAAAATATTGGGTTTTGTGTCCAAATTAACAGAGAGAAAAACTTTGCTAAAAAATCCTCTCAAAAATAAGGTAGAGGTGAATTTTCCAAGGAATGGAAAAGCTGATTTAAAATTTCCAAGAAATGGAGGAGCCTCTGACCTGCTTGACACAATCTGTAGTTCCAAACCAGCTCAGAACTTCTCAGCAGTGTATACAAAGTAAGCTTTGAGGATCTAGGATACTGATAACCCAGACACTGCGGGAAGGTTTTCGTTTTTGGGTGTCAGTGTGTTTGAGTTCCATTTTCTGTCTTTCCTATAAGCTTGACAAATCCTCAGAGCAGGTGTACACTGTACACCTTAAAATGAACCGCAGACCTTGGCAAAACTCGTGTGATATTATCAAAACATTACTATTTGTTTCTTCCTCAGTCTCTGTGGAGCTGTACTGTACTAGTACTCAACTCTAAATCTAAATAGTTTCACTTCACTAGTCGTCGGTGCCTTCTAGCCCCACATCTGCAAAACTTTACGTTCTTTATTGTTCCTCTGAATATTCAGAAAAGTGTTGTGCTCTAACTCTAGAGCTGATTTAGCTGCATTAAATATTGTAACTGTAGCACTTTAATAAACAAAAGCACAGTTACAGCTCAAAGATATGGATACCCCAAATTCTGATTGCTCAAGTTCCTGGAAGGCATGGCCTGGCATTCAGGTTCCCCTGAAACTACAGCACTTTTAGAGACTAGTATAGCTTAGAACCCCACAGAGGCTGCTTTATCTTGCACAATTCTAGAGAAAAATGAATCCTGCTTACCTGAACCTGCCAGTGCGGCCGCTAGGAACTGGTGAGCTGGATTGTCACTGCATCTTCTTGGTCCGTGCCAGATGCATACGAAATATATAAACAGTCATTTTAAATGAGGCTCAGTACTTTCATTAGTGCAAAGACTGATATTGTGTGATGATTTGTATCCTACTTACACTTTAAAAACCTGTTTTAGTCACATCAGTATCCTAAATGGCAGAATATCTATCCACAGCTTTTACATCTGGTATATTAACTTTCAGCGAGTGTTGCAGTAGTCTACTACCTTAAGCCAAGAAATTCATTATCCAGCCTCTGTTTTGGAAGGCAGCTTGCAATATCAGTGGCAACAACTGTCCCATTATTTGCACTAGGTTAATATACTGTATTTACTACGTTTGCACTTACTTTGAAATAATAAATGAGTTAAATCATGGAGTCATAGAGTATCCAATAAAGGGAAATTATAGTGGTTCAAAAAAGAAGTTTTGGAGATAGTTAAGCTGTTGTGTCGTATGAAAGACTTCCTGTAATGCAGTATTTTAAGCCTAATTGCTACTGAACAGCTCTATCATAAATAAAAACATGAAATATTGACAGCACTGTCAATCAGTATACATATATACATATATTGCACTTCAGATACATTTTGCTTGAGGAATTAAAGAAGCAAAATCCAAGGATTTTATTCCCAAGAAAAAGAAAATACAGCATCCAGTACTGAATATATGCTTATTGCTTTATTTTTTTAATGTAAACACTTTCATTTAAATTGTGAGTTCTCCAAGACTTTTTAGATGGTGTATGCCATGGGATAGAATTTGTCAAGTGTGCAACTGCAGTAATGAGTAAAAAGTGAAAATAAATTCTTGTTTAAAATCTTACCTTCAACTGGAGTCAGGGCATTTTTGACTGTACAAATGTGTCTCTGGCTGTCAGTGGTGTATGCTAAATACTGCTTTAAAAATACCAGGGGAAATTGCTATGCTCCGAACATCACTCATCAGCATCTCTGTGTATTGAAATGGCCCTTTGAACTGCAAAAACAGCTTCAGGGAGCCTTTTTCTTTCATTGGTGCAGTTTAGGTAACCAAAAAAAAATCCTGCAGTAAGTCAGAAAGTTTGATACTTTGTTAACTTATGCATGTGTATAAAAACACTTCAGAAAAGAAAAAGTGTGTCATGTGGGAAATGCCTGGTAAATGCAAATGTGATTTCATGGCAAGGAACACTAATTCTTTGCGAAATCTTTATGTGAGTTTGCGAAGGGCAGAGACACACATGATTACAGATACAGCTAGTGGATTTTCAAACACAAGTTCTTCTGTGCAAATAGTTTTTTGTTTGTGTGTTTGTTTTTTGTAGCCACCAGCTGTGTGCTTGGAAAACATGGCTAGAAGTGTGTGTTCCCTTCCTTCGCAAAATGAAGGCCAACGCTGCCTGTCCTTAGCCAGGCTCGCTGGGCTGGGATGTTCTCCGACGTGTGGCAGGAGGCTCTCGGACCTCAAAGAGACATAACCACCATGGGGATCAAATGTTGTCTTTCAGAGGTGGTTGTGATGCTGGGAACAGGGATTTGGGTGTTCAGGAGAAGGTGGGAACAGCTGAGCACGTCCTGTTGCACACTGACTTCAGCCCACTTCCTGCACGTACTTAGTTCAGTGTAAGAAATGGGTCATCCAACCACAGAGTTTTGCAGGGGTTACTACGGCAACCCCCAAACTTGCTTTTAAGCTGACAGATCTCCACCTCCATGTGAGGCAGAGCTTCTTTCCTGTGAGGGTGCCAGAGCCCTGGCACAGGCTGCCCAGAGAGGCTGTGCAGGCTCCTTCTCTGGAGACCTTCCCAACCCGCCTGGCTGCCACCCTGTGCCCCGTGCTCTGGGTGTCCCTGCTGGAGCAGGGGGGTTGGACCAGATGATCCCTAGAGGTCCCTTCCAACCTCAACCATTCTGTGATGCTGCGATTCTGTGAGATCTCATCATCGCCTCCTAAAGCACTGGGTTTCCCTTCGCACCATAGAGTACGGTTAAAGCCTTAGCAATCGGTTCCCTCACCGCTGAGGCAGGGAGATGTGTCGAGGAGCCACAACCGCAGCCGTGCGGACAGCTGGGCAGTGGGCAGGTCCTCGGGGCATCCAGGAGGGATGCGATGCCAAGGTCTCTCGGTCTTTATGGTCTGTTTTAGCTATGCAGGTGTCTGTGCTTGGCGGATTGGTTTGAGTGGATCATAAGTGGGAAGGCAGCCTACATGCAGTGATAATATTCAGTACCATAGATAAGATTGCAACACTAATTTTATGACCTTTTATAGTCATGTGTTTTTCCTCTAATGGCATGTTCATATTGTTCAAAGTCCTTGTCCACCTGTCAAGACAGAGCTTTTTCTGATTATAATTCAGATACCCAGGGGAAGTAATAAATCATAATAAAATGCCTTTCTGAGTCAAGTTGTCTGTCTGTCTTGATCAAAACAGTAGCTTCTATTCTAGCAGCCTAACAGAATAAAGTGAATCAGAAATAAAATGATTTTCAAGATTCAAGCTGTATCTGTTCCTGCAAGCTCAAAGTTGCAAGTGCTGCCTTGAAACTGTCCTGGAGAGATCTTGCAAATGTGTTCCCTGCCAGAACGATATCCTGGATTTCAACTCTTGAAAACCTAGGTCCATCTCCTGACATCTTTCTAGGTATTGTTTGCTACTTACAATATTGAGAAGTGCCTGAGAATGTGGGATCATAAGGATTTTTTTTTTTTTTTCTTATGGTGATGATGATCTACAGAAATTCCATTTGCCGGAAGTTCACATCCAAACATCTGGCCTTGGCAGAAAAAAAAGACAAAAAAAGAATACTGGGGTTAGTTAGGAAAGAACAAATCACATTGTAGAAGGGCAAAAATCAAAACTATAATTAAATAACAGTATAGAAAGAAAGGGAGGAAAAATAAAGGACATATCTTCTAAAATATGAGAAATTTGGAAGGAAAAATTTCCCAACCTCCCACCAAAATACCTGTGGATTTGAATCAATTTTGTCCTTCTGTTGAATGTCTCTGGCCTTGTGGTCTCCTGCAAAGTAAGGACTGCATCATCCATTAAGATGAAAATACCAAAAAAAAAAAAAAAGTAAAGAAAGAATGAAAGTGTTTTTTGCACTACTGAAACAATCCAGCAAAAACAGGATTGATTTTCTGGTTGGTAGCTCTCAAAGGAATACTTTGTCCTAAATGTGACTGATGTTTGGGGAAAGAGACAATTTAGAAACTTGCAGCGTAAAAAGAACCAATAGAGCACAGGGGAGAGAAAAAACAAAAATGTTGTCAATCAGTCCTTGAGCTCTCCCTGTTTTGGTTTTAAAAAACAAACGGGAAGATAAACATGAAGTTTAGTGTTGGCTCCATGAAACTGAGTTGATCATGTAATGCATTCTCCAGCAGATACAATTTTTTGTTCATTTGTTTTTTAATTCATTCATTCTGGGTATTTAAACTTGGTGCTGGGAAATGGCCCTAAAGGTGAGAAGGAAAGATTGTTTTGCCAGTAGGACAAAACCTGGAGGAAATTAAAGGACTCCTGGCTTAGGCAGTGCATCTGCCGCGTTTGAAAATGGATAGGCTCTTTTCCATCGTGTTTTATTTTGCTGTGGTTCACACTGAAGTGTTTAACAATAACCGATCTGTTTACAAATGCTCTCTGAGAAGCTTAATCTCTGCCAGTCTGAAATGAACCCAAGTAAAGGCAATAAATGATGTGAAATTTGCACTGAAAAGAGAGTTAAGGGTATGAAGACATGGCCAACTCCCCAGATACTTGGAGAAATTTGAAGCTTTTAAGGCATTGCTTCTATTTAGAAAGTCTGTTTAGTCTGCCCGGTGTTGAAAACGTATGAAATGGGTTGGGTAAAAAAAGGATAAATCATTCATTTATCAGTAATAAGTATTATTTCAATCAGTAATAAGTATTTTATCGTTTCAAAAGATTATTGTAGCTGCTCTCTCAGCTTGGTCTTGCTTCAAAACCCCTTGCATATGCATACAGATGCTAGTCCTTACCCCTGTAGAGTCAGTGTTGATTACAGAGCAAAAAGGACTTTCAAGGGAAGTCCAGAGTCTTCTCAGATAGTCTATAGAACTATAGAACCACCTGAAGGTGAAAAAATCTATGTAGAGTTTTTCTTGTTTGTTTTGCTACTCTTTATACATAAGATAGACTTGCTCTAGTTTTCTATATTTGGGAATCCTGGAAGAGAGCGTGAAAAATATTTTAAAAATAACCATGCTGTAATTTCACAGTCCCACAACCTGGCACAGACATGACAATGCTGGTTGTCCAGACAGCATTTTGGGGAAGTTAGTTCCAAACTCTTCCATAAGCAGACAAGTATCAGGATGCTTCAAGGAAAAAACAAGTCTCAAAGAGATGTCTTATCTGCTCACTTTCATAATGTGCACTTTCATAATGCCAGAAAATGGTAATGGTTCAACTGCTGGTGAACGCGTTTGCAGGAGTGGACTTGAGAACTTGAGAGCTACTAAAAGTTTTCCAATTTATGTACCCTGAAATCACCAGGCTGTGTAATGAGAAAATCTTTTTTTTTTTTTTTTTTTTTAAGAGCAACTTTGACTTTCTTAATACTCAGAATGCCTCAAGAAAAGCTTTGAGATCACAGCAGAAAAGCCTGGAGTTCAAATTTTCTGGTCAAGACAAAAATTCTGAATCAAAGTTGTTGATAGGAAGCTTGAGGAAACCTTCAGAATCATTTTCCAATTCCCCCCTTACCAGACCACATAGCCCGAGTAAGTGTTGAGTGTAAATAACAGGGCAGTTTTGAGTGAGTTTTCTCCCTGGGAGAGAGTTGGCACAGAGAATTTAATCACATAAACCCAGGGCTGGAAGGCTTATATTCAATAAAATAATCTACCTTTGCTGTTAAGCAGGATTAGTTGTAGGCAGCAGGATCGGAGATTACTTAGCACCCTGAGGTGTGATGAAATCCCGTATGTTTGCCTTTACTCGCTGTGCTGAATTTAAATGTGTAATGAGGTATTGATAACCAGTACCCATCCAGATTTGACATTAAGAAGAATGGCTGACATTCTTATTTTATTTTTACAGTTTAATTAAATTAAGTATGTTTCAATTTTAATTAAATTCAATTAAAATTGATCATTTGAGTTATGAAAGAAAGAAGTCAGACCCAGTTAATTCCACTTACTGAGCCTTTTCCTTTGAGAGATGATGATATTGCTGTGTTTTTATCATCTCTTCTATGATGAGGTAATTTCCAAGATTGGTCACATTGAATTAAAGGTAGGAAGAATGTAGGTTGAAGGAAGAACCAAGAGGAATGTCCAGCATTGAATTCCATGTAATTAGCATCAATGAGACAGAATTGGATTAATTATGGGTAAATAATAATTTACAGCAAGTAAGTTCCCAAAGAGTTATATTCTATTCCAAATCTTTCTGTTAGCTGTATGCCCTTTTAGTTGGAAATCAATCATACGATGAAAGGTGATTACTGTTTATTCTGTTAATGTTCAGATAACTCATGACAAGTTTTCTAGCAGAAAGAATTCGAACACAGATGAGGACCCAATATCTAGTATTTAATTCTGTTAACAATATTGTGCTCTTTCAAGGTGGAATTAGTGAGTCTGGTGTTGAGATAGCACTGAGCCCAACAGATACTACACTCACTTCAGCACAGTTTGGGCATATGAATATCATATACTAAACTGCCTCCTAGATCTGGCCTTTTATTTGTCAAATGAAAAAAAATGTTTATTCTATGTTTCTCTAAGTCTCATTTCTTAATTACATATTCACATTTTCACTATCCCTTATTTACTAATTCACACTGGGAATTTTAGAAAGAAGAATTATGACAGTCATATTACTAATTAGTAATAATCCCTTAGGAGCAGGTCTACTAATATATATTATATTTTAAATAACTATATTTGCTTTCACACAAATTATTAAAATTAAGCTATTATGGACTCTTTTTGCTTCAGCTATTTATGAAAGACTGAAAAATTAGTTTTAATATAAAAGGGTGATTAGCATTTGCCCTAGAAAAAGTTCCATTAGCATTCCTTTCACCCAGCTTCACATATGCATTATCTGCTGTAACATTAAGAAAAAAAGTGGAATATATTCATCTTTGTTCATAAAAAAGAAAATATCTTAATAATTCTTTGTTTGTGAATTAATGGTTTATAGCACAGAATTAAATTTAATAAGGCTTTTTTTTTTGATTAATAGCTAGATTAATAGCTCCAAAGGAAGGAAGACATTTCAGTATAATTCAATTATACATGTTTATAATAAGCAGAGATAACCACCATACATGTATTCATATACCATTATCTAAATATTGTAATAACTTTAAAAATAAATATAAGAGTGTATTTGCAAGTGAAGAATTCTATGCATTGCAGTAGTTAAGAAACTAGGTAGGGTTGTGTTTTCAAAACAGTTCTACTATGTAAAACTGTCTGTAAAATTACAACATTACAAGCTTTTTTTATAGACACACCTTTGCAAACAGATGAAGCTTTGCTTGTTTATACTTAGGTGGCTCCGCAAATGTGAGAACTGAGGGCCCACAAGTCTTGAGCGTACAACAGTCTTGTGCTGTGGTCAAGAGCAGCTGGAAACAAAGGCAATTGCTTGAGTTTTCTGAGTGAGACAGGACTGTAATATCTGTGGCTGATGGTTGTCAGTGACCAGGGGCTTCCAGATAATAATTTTGAATTCAGTGGATTTGAGGCCTCATTTTAGGTGATTTTTAAGTTACTTTTCCAAGATCATAAAAGGAATTTTTGGAATTGAACATGCATTTTCCCTTTCTTTCCCCTTGCCCGCAGCAGTTTTTGACCGCGTGTGCTTGGCGTCTGCATGTGCTGTTCAGAAATGACAGAAAAATGAATGTGTTTGTTTCTCTTCTTAGAGAAAATTTGTGCAAATACTATAAAATTAGAATCTATTCTTCAATCATAAGATTATCATTATGAAACTTCTAATAAGTGTAATTTAGAATCTGTCATGTTTTGTTTCTATAAAAATAATTAAACTAGGTTATAAGAAAAAGAAAATACATTGGTCGGCTTGTGAGACAAACAAATTTGAAGAAAATATATGCTAATGAATCTATCATTTTCCAGGGAAAATGATAGCTAAGTATGACTGTTTTTTGCTATTTGCATCTTTTCACTCTACCTCCTTTTTTTCTCCAGAGAATACACTTTGCTGCTGTGCCCGATGGATTACATGGTGTGCAGGATACCATATATGGAGCAATACTTCAGGTGTATACAGAAAATTGGGTGAAAAACAGAATAGAATATCCTGTTATAAATGCATATTTAAAAGCTGTTTTTTTCACTTCTGGGTCTAAGTTTGTAAGTAGGTTTTCAGCCTTTAACGTTGCCTGGGGCCGTACCACATAGTGGCCACCTCTCTACCACACCGTAGGCAACAGTGATGCTTGACCTGGATGCAGTTGCTCCTGCATAGATATTTTCTGCGAGTCCTGGGGCCAGCTTCAGTTTTCCCCTCCAGGCTGCAGCTTTTTTTATGGTCCTCACATTCCTGATTATTCTCCTTTAATTTTTGCCTATATCATTACTTTGCTTGTCTATAAATCTTCCATACTAAAGCTAATTTTGATTACAGCAGGTTCAGGCATATTGAAAATACCTTTGATTCCAGTAGTGAAAATTGCTTGTATATTTTTACAGTGCTGTTAAACACCATGCTCCCAGCAAGTTTTGTTTTATTTTTTCCTTTCCACACGTGAAAAGTCTTGGCTCTGGGGAGACCATGCCATGCCGCTTAGCTTGGGATAGGCAGTTTTCCATGCAGGAGCACATGAGAAGTACAGTGGTTTTCTGCCTTGACTTCTGGCTAAGGGGAACTCTGGAGGGGCTGGTCTCTCTCAGCAACCAGCCACTGACGCAGCCTGAGGCTTATTGACTAAGTTTCTCTGCCTGCTGTTAAAGACTGGCAAAGGAAAGAAAGTGTTAGCCTTCTTTTGACTTTCACCCCAGCTTTGCCTGGTTTCCTCCCTTCCAAGGAGCTGTGTCGGGCAGTGGCTGTTGCAGCTGCCCCTTCAATAGTGCTAGGCAGAAAAAAAATGCCATTTTGTTCTTAGAATATCAGCAATTTGTGGGATCTTGTTTGTTCTGAGCCTACAGAAACCTTACCCGGGTGCTGCCCGTAGCCAGGCTGGTGCGTCGAGAGAGTCTGGGCATCGCTAGACGTGGCTCTGCGCCCTCCTCCTGCCTGCAGCCCTGTGGGTGTGCGGCAGGGCCCAGGGGACGGGCATCCACATCCCCCCCATGCTTTGCTTTCCATTATGAAGGGATGAAGCGAGCTAGACTAGAACCCAGAGTATTCTTACTGACTTCTGGTCAAGTCCTTATTCTGGCAAAACAGAGGCCCAAGGATGCAGGTCATGCCGCCATCCACCCGACTTCTCTGTCTAGGCACAGTGTTGCTGTGATGAACCATCCTTCCGCTCGTGGGATTTTATAGCTAGGTCTGTCCTGACTAAATTGAAGATATTCTCTGTTGTCAGGTTTAGTATCAAACCAAGGTTATTTCTAGATTTTCATTTGTATTAGTAGCATTATTAATGCCATTTCTAGTCTGTGTTTGTAATAGACTTATTACAAACTGTAATAGACTGTGCTCGCAAGACAGACCTTACTCGAAGGATGGCTCATATTATCTTTAATATATATTGCAATAAATCGAGGTAATACTACTTTTTCTTTAAAAACTGATTCACGTGTCCTGTATCACGTTCAGTCCCAAAGTACTGTGTAAGATCAACCTGTGCAGATTATTGCCTAAAAGGATTTTTAAAAGGTCTAAAATGATTCAGATACCATAAAAGAAAGGATGCTCAACAAAGCTGCTGCAAGATATTGGCTTGGCCAGATTTCTCATCCTTCATTGCTCTTTCAAATCTCCTCAGGCCAAGAACTATCGTTTGCTTGCTGTGCCACGCGGGAGCAAGAGAGCAAAGCTGCGGCAGGGCTGGGTGAGACAGGCGCACCAAATGAGAGCAAGTGTGCCTGAATTTAGCTGTTTTCTGTCGCCACGCTTGTTATCCCTGACAAGAGGTGGCAAACCTATAGCAGTGAGTTAGGAGGCATTACCAGTCCCATTGGGCATAGTTTTAAAAAAAAAGAAAAAAAGAAAAAAAAGATGTATATGTGCTGTGTATACGTTTTTAACTTCATTTGCTTTAATGCAGGAATTAATGAGCGAAAGGTTGTGGTCTGCCTTGTGCAGTTCTTATCAGATGGGTACTCCAGCCCTAAGAGCGGTTAGTGACCCTGGTAGCAGTCTGGTCTCTGCAAACAGCTGCAGGGCAGCGGTGGCAGCTGCGCTTCTGCTCCCCATAAGCCAGGGATTTTTCCCGGAGGACGACAGGTCCTATCACATGCTTTCCCTCCTAGGAGAGAGGCTCCACTGCGAATCGTCAGGATTTCTTTAGGAGGACTGCATCACCTGCATCCCTCTATGCTCTCTGTTTACATTGCCAAATCTCTTACTTGTCCCTTCAAGTGACAGCTATTAACATAAGTCTGTGCTCGGTGGGATTTGCTCAGAATTAAACTTGGGGATAGGGAGCTGTCAGCTGACTCCCTTTTGTGGTCTCTTAAACATCATTTGAATTAATGATGGTATCTGTTTGTCTTTGATCATGCAGGAGGGGTGGAAGAAACCTGGGCAAATGTCTGCAATTTAGCGTGGGTTTTTGAAAGTTTTCAACCATCATACACTCCACAGTTTCATTGTGGTTATTTTGTATGGCTAACTACATGAACAGATAAGATTATTTCAGCTTACATGGAAAAGACCTCCCCTTGTATGAAAAAAATAAAATGAACACACAATTGAATGAGGCTTATTTTGCTCGGTTGTAGCGAGGGCTCAGCTGCCTGGATGGAGGTTCGTGGCAGTCGCCTCCACACAGTTTCCACTCTGGGTGCCGGCAGCTGCGCTGCAGCCGCGGGGGAGCGAGCTGCCGCCGCTGCTCCCCGCGCCGCGTGTGCAGCGCGGTGCCCCATGCTGATGGTGCCAGGCAGATTTAATTGTGCATGCTCAAAGAGAAAAATGACATCCACGCTCGGGTTAGTGCGCTCTGTGGCAAGCTGACAAATCCCCCAGCTGTCAGCTAACCTCAAAGGCAAGTGTGGGTGGCTCTAGCTTATGTCTGCTTGCATTCTGCCCATAGGCGTTCCTGCGCTGAAACCCGTGTTGGTTGCAACACGTTTACTGTTACTGAGAGAAATGTATGGTCTGTTCTGTGTGTTCCAATCTTTAATGGTGACCCACACAACTAAAGTTTATTTTTAGACAGACTATAAGCAGGTAAAGACGACTATTTTTTGCATGTGTGGCAAATGAAAGGGCAAAATGTTTATGGTTATGGATTTGGCTAAGTTGCTGATTGCTTAGAAAAAAATCACATTTCTTTCTTGGTCTCGGAGAGATTGTATTTATATTTTCATGTATTGATTTGGGGTACTGTCTGCCAGGGAATTGCACATACACAAAATAGCCTTAGCAAGTGCCAATATATATGGGAAAATGCAAAGAGGCACATACTGTTAATGAAGTATTGGAGTCACAGAGGAGGACTTCTGGCAGAAGAATTGTCACTTGTAGTCCACTGCAGGTTGTCCATCTAAACCTATCATTACCTGGCACCTATGATCCAGTTGAATAACCAAACCAATCTGTGAATGGGCAAAAAGCCATCCTAACAGATGGCTCTGAGTGTAGGTAACCAGAAAACCATGCACATACATTAAATATGGATTCAGAAAGCATGGGTCTTACCTAGGAACATCAAAACAGCTGTCTGTTTTGAGCTTCTCTGTATATTGTTAAACACATATGCCATACCCATCAGACACCCACGTAAAATGCGCTGGAGCCAGCTCCCATGGTTCTGCTGAGCTTTCTATGAATTGCTTGGTTGAGCATGATCTCAGCTAGAGATTAATGTCATATTTTATGGTGAACTTTGGATTTTTGTTAGAGAGATAAAGAATAAAGTTCGAAGATGGGATTCCATCCACAGAACTTGCATGCTTAGCTGAAGCCCTACCTCATCCAAATTTCTAGACTGTCCAGGTTTCTTAAATAGATGATGGTAGAGAGTGAGAGGCTTCAGACATCTGCAGAAGAAGACCCAAAACCTTTATATTTTGAGTCCATGGAAATCTTAGGATAGGATCTTGGAATATAAAGAAATAACAGGAAATGCTATTGCCTCTGTTGGAACAGAATTTAGTTGATCAAACTCTCTCCTGATACTGAGCAGCCGGTACTAGCCACCTTTTTTTATAACAGATACTTAAAGAGCTCAGCTAGAAAGTGGAAATCTCTGAGTTCTTGGCCTCTTCTGTATAATAAAGAGCTGACCCTGACCCCTGACTTGAGGTGAGTACCTTTCACTGTGCAGCTGAAGCTGAATCATCTCTCAGCCAACTGCTCTGAGGCCAAAGAGGGCCCGAAGCAGCAGGGCTCCAGGGAGTTCTTCGCCACCAGTTATTTCCACACACTGAAAGCTTCCCCATGTACACAGTGGGGAAGCATACACACAGGAAGATGATGTCTCTTTTAGTGCCCAAAATCAGTTAGCCCAATACCAAAAAAAAAAAAAAAAAAAAAAAAAAAGGGCTATATTCACATTCTCCAAGTCCACCTAAGCCCCTGTGTCCTACTGGGTGACTGTGGGCTTGCTGAAGCATCCATTCGGTGATAGAAAATTGTAGGAAAATTGGAATTTAAGCTGCCTGAATATAGCCCCAAGGCAGTAACATTAGGATTTAGGGGAGATATTTTAGTTTCAACGAATCTCTGCAAATACATGGAGCCCTCAAGCACTTTTACTGACGATGGAAGCTTTGCAGGATGCAGAAATGCCAAGGGAGTTCAAATCCGTCTCCTATTTCCTTTCTGCTGCATAGCAGGCAGAACGCAGAAACAGAGAAACACAGAATGGGGCATAAGGATGTATGTGAATATGAGGTTCTCTGTCGGCAATTTCAATTATATTTTGCCTGAGAAGAAAAGAGTGTTCAGCAGTTCAGACAGTGCAGGCTCAGGTTTTCAGGAATGGAGGCCCGGATTTCTGTTCCCAGCTGTGCAGGTTTATTGCGAAGAGTTGATGGCCTTCCCGACACCGCTGACTCTTTACTATAGGGTAGATATTACTTTGAAGACCCTTTATGTGCTTTGAGAATCATGCAGAAAGTAAACATAAGAAAAGTGTGTATTTTTGCAACCACTTTTTCACTCAACTAAAACCAAGGAGAGCTTGGTCACTCAAACAAAAAGTGCTTATAGATAGTTGTTTCATCATAGCGTTAAGATACCTGTATATTGTGCTAATGTGAGGGATGTGCTGTACGAAGGATAGTCTGCTCTTTGCATCTCGCTTAGCTGCGTAAGGAAGGTTAGCACGTTACGGTATGGTGCATATGAGGGACCAAGTGAGCCCTATTTTTACTACAAAGTTATCAAGGCAAATCATGATTATTATTTTATGTTTGATTTGAGTAAATCTGCTTTCTCATACTAGTTTTGCTTCAACCGGAATTACTTTCCTTTTAAGCATGGTGTTAGAATGAAATTCACCTGTTACAGGTAGAAATAATAATTTTTGTTAATAATGCACATGGAAAGAACTTACACGTGCAAAACACTTCAGGGCAGGAGTTCACACTCCTTAAGGGATGGATTTATCCTTGGCTTCTCTGAGCCTTTGTTGAGCTAATGATTGATAGCTACTCCTGAAATCCATTGCCTCTGTCTATGTCTCACCCTTTGCTTTCCTTATTAACTCTCCTCCCTTGTCACTATGTGTTCTTGTTAGTTCAGGTCAGACTTTGGAGCTTGCGTCATACTTAGCCATCTTCTGCAGAAATGGTTACTTGATTTTTGTAGCCTACGTGCGTTCTTAATCTTTGCAGTGCTCTTCTGTCATTACTGCCCCAGGTGAGCTGCCACTAGTCTGATTTTGATGCTAACAGGATGTTTCCTTTGTTGCTGTAATAGTGAAGGCAGCTGACCTAATTAACCATTCCCAGCCCTCATTAATAAACATTGCTGTGGTAGTTTGGGATCATCGTGTTCACATATGCTAGAATACTAAATACTTTAATCTAAAAATGTAATTTGTTTTCAGGCACTTTACATATATAAATATCCAGAATTACATCCTGGGTGCCACTGCAAATCCTTGGCTTTTCTATAGTCATGTTTGGGTGAATAGCGGTGGGTCTGGGCAGTCCCACCATGTGGGACTCTCAGTAGCTTCATCACCTGGAAAAGCTCTTTGTAGCTAGTAAGGCAGATAAGGATATGAACAAGGTTGGATTTAAGAGCAGAAGATATAGGTTAATGTAGATCATCAGCTATGAGGTTTCTAAATTACAGAAAAACTAGTAAGTACAGAACAAAATAGGTTCCGTGTGAGTTGATTTTAATCTGAGGAGAGCTTTTTTATCCAAACACTATTGCTGCAGTGTGTAACTGCTTCATTATACTTAGTTCAGTACAGGTATATCTTGCAACATCTTGTGCTCTCTCTTGGGACTGGGTATATTTGAAACAGCAACATAATTTTGTTCAAGTCCTAGGCTCTGAACTCAGCTACAATTAAATATTCAGCAGTATTCTCTGTCTCTAGCTAGACTCCTGTAGTAGTTATGAAAGATTAATTCTGTGTTACGTTTCTGTTTAATTGAAGAGTTGAAGTAAGCCTTCCTGTTAAAAATTAGAGATTTCAGGTTTAGCCGATTACGAGTTTTATTATGCTTTTTAAAGGACACATAAGGTAAATGATCTGTATAAAGTTACAGTTTTTAATTGAGCTCTTTCAGGATACCATTCCCAGCACCTTAATTAGAGCCCTTCATGTACTTTGTTGTTTTTTCCTTGCCGTTTCAAAATAAACTGTGCATGTTTCTCAGCTGGGCATGCCATATGTGAATTGCAAAAAAACAGAGGGCATTGCATGCCAGAATGGTGCAGATCTACAGATCTTGCTGTATTTTATAAATGTTATTTAGATTTTCCTTTTGGTCAATATTAACGTTTTAAATGATATGCAGATCTGGATAAGGAATAACAGCTAGGATGCAATTTTTTCTGGGGGGGTCATTTATTCAGGAATGTTCCAAAGGCGAAGATTAAAGCAGCTACACAAAAAGTTGCAACTTCTTGCCATGCAGGTTTTTTACATCTCTGTTTTACAGAACTTACTTGCATTATTTTTGAAGTTCACTCCAAGCATTGGTGTAGAATCTGAAGGATAAACTCAGCTGGCAAGTTTGAAGTCAGAATCCTTTCAAAGCCAGGCATGAATTACAGATAATATTAATCAAGGCACAGCAAGTGATACCTGTTCCATTATTGCTGTAAATATGACCTGATTGATGCTATCTGTGTTTTTGCTTGTGGTTTACAGAGCATATTGATTTAGGAAGATATCTTTGGCTTAGTATCATTAATGTCAGACCAGTAAAAAAATGTACAAAAATATTTGGGGATTGGTGTGAACGAAAAGCTATTATCCTGTTTCTTAGCAAGTGGGGATTTATTTTTAATTATGATTCTGCTGCAAATGCCATTTGTAGTACTGCATAATGAAGTTTTTCTTTTTTTTTTATCTTTTCTTTTTTTTTGAGTTTTGTTAATAGATTTGATTCCAGATGCATGAATTAGAAATTTAGAAGTGAAATTTGTTCTAAGAGGGTACAGACTTGGTCAGAATATAGTACTCAGTATTAAATTTACCTTATTCTCAAATGAGGGCACCTTGTTCGCTGGTATTCAACTAGGCATCCACCAGATCATTTTTAGAGCAACTGAAATGACCTGCTGGTTGCCTGGCTGAGTATGAGAGCTGAGCCTGTACTGGGGCACAGAGCTGGTTATTCCACCTCTGGTGCAGCACTGTGACCTTCACGTCCTTGATGACCTTCAGCCACCAACCCATAGCATCATCCGAAAATTTCTTAAGCCTGTTCTGCTGGCAGAGGAAGTGTATTATATATTTGATTTTAGATAGTTGAGAAGGACAGGGACTGGGCAAGACCCTGGTTACATCTCTCCATGTGCCCGGTCTGTAACTTGCCTAAAAAGAAGCGTCCCTTGTAAGGCACCCAGGGCATTCACCCACCTGGGAAGCAGCAGTCCCTCTGGTGCCTTCAGATCCTCGAATACTAGTCAATGGCAGCAGCTTGTTAAAGGAAAGAAAAACTGAGGGGTTGAAATTCAATAATCCTTCCTGTTTTGAAACACTAATTAAGTGTTGCACAGTTCTGTTGTCGGAGAGCTAGCTACTGCAGCGGACTCCTATTACCATGATCAGCAGGCAAAGAGCAGAATACAAAAGGAAAGAAACCAAATGAAAAAAGTCATTATGACTGAGACAAAGACTGCAAAATAAGTATAAATTGTCTAATATTGTGTATTTTGTATCAGTAAGAAAAGAAAATTTATCTGATTTTCTGTTTGCAAAGCCAGGAGAAGCTAGAGCTGATACCCTGTAGGCTTACAAAAGGCCTATTTTATATCATTTAACAATGTTAGATGGTAAAGATGGTATAGTTACTTTCGAGCTCTAAAGAAAGAACTCTGTTTAGAAATTGTTTCGTGGATATACGGAATAAACTAAAGGCTACATTCAGTGCTGATAACATTCAGTCAATGGGACAACGACATTCAGTGCTGATAACATTCAGCAAATGATACAAATGTAGGGTTTAAATTTGTAACACTATAATCATTGATATGTTATGATTAAATCATCCAGTTAAATTAACCCAGTGTAAATTTTCCTTGCCAAGGTGCAAAAATTATACTGATAAGAAGGAATCTGTGTGTGGAATGCAGAAAGGTAGCCAGGAATGTCTGCCAAAAAATATAGCATATTTGTAAAATGCATTTTTTCATCCAATTTCTAGCTGTTTGAGGTTGACACCTTTTTTTTTTTTTTATGTAAAAGTCCATTTTCATCTTGTTTACAGCTATGTTTCTGGCATCTGCTTTGTGCGTATGCCCTGTGTGCCTTGTGTGTTTTATTTCGTGTATATATCTTCCTATAGCCACCTTAATACACGCTTAACTTTGTCTTTCCACGTGGTATAGGTAGTTGTCCAGTCTTTGAATAGCTCAAATTCATACCATTTCTGAATACAAAAATATGATTTTCCAGCGTACAGGTAATATTGCAAAACAATTCATGCAAATGAGATCCACATAGAAAGGTGGGAAATGCCAAAAAGTAGTTTTGGGTGGCTTAGGAGCTCAGCCAAATTATGGACAAAGTTTCAGTGAGTTTTACCATTTGCATTTCAGGATTATAACGATGAAATTCGTCAGGAGCAGCTGAGAGAACTGTCATATTTGAATGGTTCAGATGACTCAGCTCGTGGACGGGGCATTCGAGGAAGAGGAATCCGTGTGCCACCTGCCGCGCCTTCCAGGTATGTTAGCATGAGCTATTGTGCCCCCAGTTTTAGAAAGTGTAAACACAAGCAAAGTTTAAATAAAAGAAAATCATATACGTGTCATGATTAGTGAACCAAGATGTTTTTCTTCCAAAAAATTATCTGACCTGTATTGCTCCAGGTCCTCAAATGTGCAGTTCACTGGCTATAGTAGGTGGTATACCAAAATATCAGACTACTGATCAGATTATATGCATAATATTTTATCTATATTATATATATATTGCATTATATATTATTTGTTCTGTGTGTTATCAATTCTGTCTGAATTATACTGCATTGTCTAAAAGTGTTGGTATGAATTTTTTTTCTGATTTCCTCCAAGTACTCATATATTGGCAACAGATAGCTTTCTCTCTGTTCATAAGGCCAATATATAATCTTAATGCTCTCTTTCAGACTCATTTTTCACTGTGAACCCTTGAGAAATTAGTTGCCCAAGGCATCTAAGTTATCTAGTTACTTCTAGGCCTCCATAGAGATCATTTCAAGATGAGTCCTAAGGAAACCACTTTTATTTCAGAGCAGATAGAATGGGGAGCTTCCTTATTCTAAACTTGGTGGAAAAGTTCTTTTTCAGTGATTAAATTGGTAGATCTTGCCTATGCCTATTTTTCCCCAAAGGTCTCTATCATCTTTCCCTTTAATTCTATTTGAATTAAATCAAAATTTTCTATATGTATTGTGAGGCACATGCTTAGAATTTTTTTACATTTGCCATTCATTTGCCAGTGATACATTTGCCAAATAATGATTTGCCAAATGATTTCCCAATGATGCATTTCATAAATTTGCCAAAACTCTGGCAAGTGTTAATCTTCCACTGAAAGTCTTTTAGCGTTCAGAAATCAGTCTTCCCTTAGACCTTATGTCTTTGAAGAGAGGCAGAGAGACATTATGTGGAGATTGTCACTGCAACAGTCTGCCTTCTTATAAATTATGTTCAAAGTGTACTCAGTGAGGCCCTCATTTCTAGCAAAATACTCTACTGGTTCCATCAGTTGCATAGAAAGTGGGATTTGGATCGCTTGCTCTATCTACAACCCCAAAATCCCAGGATAATGTTTTAAAGACCTGCTATTGACGCTGGGCCAATATGAGTACAGGAATTATGGAATTGAAAGAAAATGAGAATGTTAGATTAGGATGCTTCCCCTGGACATGGTTCCTCTCAGCTCATTGTCCTGCTCACTGGGATTAACATATAATCCTCCCAAAAAGGGAATTCATTGAGGTATAACTCTAAAAACGTTGCCAATTAATTATTTAAACATTTAATTAAATATTACCGTTAAATAGTAAAATGTATGTAATAAAATAAGGAACATCAAAAGCTATGGGTTTGACTTTCTCAATAGCAAACTGGCAGCAGCTCCCACTACGAGGGAAATGAGTTTACAGCTCCGGCCCTGGCTAAGTGATGCCAGTCACGCTGCTCAAGTCACTGCTCCAGGAGAAAATTCAAAGCTTGCTTCCCTGGCATATCCCTTTCTAACTTAGGGTGTCGTGTAATTACCAGACCTTGTTTGTACCCTGTAACAGCTTCTCCTACAGACGTGCTGATTAGTGCAGCAGGATGGATGCAGTGTAAAACAGTGAGAGGAGGCTGAACTTGTCTGTGCTGATCTCTCAGCACAGCACGAGCAGAGTCGGCTTTACCCTTCCGTTCTGTGGCACTAAATTCAATGAGAAGGAAAGCGCTTCCCTGCCTTGGTGCCCCTGCTCTGCTTGGCCTTGCCCTGTGCGTTTCTGCCATCCGCCTTACCCTTCTGCTGACCAGGTCCTCCCAGCCACCGATAAAAGGGAGGATGTGAAAGACGGCGGCTTCTCCTGATTGAGGGCGGGACAGGAAAGTCTTCACTTTCTTCGCGCTCTAGAGCTTCCTTAGAGAAATTCCACAAAAGTGAATGACATTGATCCAGATCTTCACTGCTACAGGCAGCAGGAGAATCAAGTTTAAAAGTCCCTGGATGGCTTAAGAGTATTGCATCTCCATACTACAGTTCCTCTAGAGATATTGTCCAAAAGCACTTGACTGCCACTACCCCAGTTACACGCTTTTTTAAATAGTATTTAAAAAAAAAAAATGAGTGTATTTAGAATGGAGTAGTGCTTATTACATGCCCTGCCTTGATGTACACGCCAAGCTATTAATTTCCTTCTACTCCCCGCCTAGGGGCCGTGGGGGCGCGATCCCCCCGCCGCTGCCTGGCCGAGGGGCGCAGACACCGCGAGGAGCGCCGGTGACGCGCGGAGCACTGCCGGTGCCGCCAGCGGCCAGGGGCGTCCCCACGCCGCGGGCACGGGGCGCTCCGGCTGCCCCCGGCTACAGACCGCCCCCTCCGCCCGCACACGACGCCTACGAGGAGTATGTAAGTAACCGCGCGCGTGAGCAGCACGTGGGAGCCCCTGCGTGGGCAGCCTCAGGCACCCCGGGTCTGAAGGCGCCAGTCCTACAGTTCCACCCCCATATTGGTCTGTCACAGCCTGAGCAAACCCGTGTTTTAGGTGATGTGGGTTCCCGTAGTTTCCGTAGCTAATCTTAGCGTATGGGAAGTCGTGCTGGTGAGCTCTCAGTACCTCGCGAAAGAGCAGTAGAGATCTCTAGAGACTGCGCTGTAGCTAAAACGTATGTCCTGAGCAAGTTCTTAGGAACAGCAAATGATGTCCCTTGTGAGAAAATAAGATTTCCGTTTGCTCTTCCAAGTCCTTTTCATTACAGATAACTATATATATAATATATGTGTTTGTGTGTGTATAAATGCTTGCATTCAAAATTAAGTGTGTTGTAGATGCATAACAGAAATAGAAATTCAGGTAATTCTCATGAAAACTGATACAATAATGCATATTAACAGTAGCAAAACTCTCACCTTTTTTTATGAAGTGTTCTAAATAATCATGCTGTAAACATCAAAGCTTTCAAGTGAGCCTCATTAATGTTCCCTTCTGGAACTATCACCATAACAACAGGTATTCAAGTAGTGGAGAAAAGTACCATCAAAAATGTCTGACTTTTTCTAACTGTAGCAAATCTAAGCATAAAATTAACATTCATCCTCTCAATAATCTTAAACTATTGTTATGAGAACTATGGAGAAGATAACGATCTTACTCAATTAGATATTTTTCTGGAATAAAGAAATTGTGGGGAAAAAATTCTTATTGGTAAAGCTTTACCCAACCACATATATATGTAGAATAGGGTTTACACCACGGCCACTTCAAATGGGGGTGAAATTCCTAACATTCAGGTTGAAAGTAAATACAAAATAAAAAGAAGTATCACAGTTTTATATGGGCTCCTCGGGCTGTCATCCAGCAGTTTGCAATGAAAAGCTCTTGCCATTTTGGAGAGAATTATGAGTGCAATCCAAATACTATTTCATCTTAATATCTTATGGACTTTGATAATACTTAACCCTCGGTTGCTGTGAAGGTGGAAAGAAAATTTCAGAAGCATATTGAATAAATGTATGAATAGTATTTTAGCAAAAGACTTTTAATTTTACATGAAGGAATCAACATAGTTTTTTTCTTTCTGAATAGACCACTATATTACATATCTGGCTGGATTCTAATAACAAGTGAATGTATTCAATGGCCAGCAACAAATGTCATATGTAGCTGTCATATATTGTTCTTTTCTACTAAATCTTAGAGATGAAAAACTAATTTATAGTGAATAATTTATCCACTTTTTCTCCTTTTATGCTTGTAGGCTATCCACAAGCATATTGCAATTTCTCTATGTTTATTTTCTTCCTTTTAGACTGCAGTATTCCACCCCCAAGTTTTGCAAGAATACAAAGCACCTTTATGCATATGCAGGCACCTTTGGTTTGATTAATTATGCACATGAATGCAATGTCATGGATTGATCCATATTTTTTTCTTTTTTCTCTAGTAGAATGAAATCATTTGAATACTAAGTTGAAAGTGAACCTCAAGAAACAGAATAAGATTACTTTAGCAGACTTTTTAAATATTTAAACAGTGTTTCCTGAAAAAAAGTCTTCAAATATTTGCTCAGTTCTACTAATCAGAGATTGTATTGACCACTCAATCTTGAAATATCTAACTGTGGAATTCAGGTTGAATAAGCATTCAAAAGTTTGGGTCATTCCTCTGTAATTATTTAACATCTAAATATTTTGAGGTTTCCTAGTGACTTTTGTGAGAGTATTTAAAAGAAGATGCATACAGATTTCACAGGAAAATTCAAGTCTTGTTGCAGTGTATAACATACTCACATTTAGCATTTTGAAGGTAAACCCCAAACAAGGGGAAAATAATTTTCAGTAGTTTTCAAAAAAGAAGAGGGATACATAGGAATATGTTCCCTTGGATATCCTGCAAGGGAAAGTGGAGTTACACACCTCATTCCTGTTTCTTTACTTGCATATGTAACAGATAGGTAGCTTTTACTGGGAGTAGCTTCTGAAAATTACCTGAAGGAGGAATTGTGGATATTGGAAAGTATATAGCTTGGAAAGAAATTGTGACTGAACTTTGCTTGTTTAAAAAAAAAAAAAAAAAAAAAAGTTCATTGTGAATGATTTTGGATGGGGTGCCTAACAGACATCTGTAGTGCAGCTTCTCAGATCAAAGAGATTGTGTTTGGTTTGTGGTTTTGGTTGTGTTTTTGATTTGCCTGGTGAATGGTTTGTGACCTGCTGTTCAAAATAACTAACTTAGTTCTAGCTCCCTTTCTTGTTCAGAAGTTCTTTATAGTTCTTTATAGTTCTTTTCAGTTCTTGTTCAGAAGTTCTTTATAGCACAATTCAGAGAAGCTTGAATTGGCCGTTATGAACTTTCCTCAGCAGAGGCTTCTTCCACTAAGCTGAAGTAAAGCCCTTGTCATTACCTCCTGAGATATAATTTAAACCTGTAATCCACAAGTAGTGTTGCACTGAAAGTATCCTTAGCTGCTGAAAACTATTTCAAACTGTTACAAAACTGGCCTTCCGGACCTTACTTTCTGGTTATTTTTAAGCTTTATTGAGTGCTTTTAATGTTACTCAAAGGATGCTCAAGAGCCTGAGAGGGACGATCAGAAGGGCTGGAATGCCAGCATGTTCAGCTGGAGCTAATGAAAAGAGGACTATTTGAAATTTATCAAACGAAATTTGTAAATTTAATTAATATTCTACATTGCATTAGGCATAAACTTTTTGAGTAGAGGGAACAGTACTGAAATTGCATTATAATTGCCTCTCTTAAGCTTATATCTTGTGCGTTTGTGGTTTTAGCTATTAGATTTGTCTGTTCGACAGCTGATGACTGATCCACACCTCTGATAATGTTTCTGTATTAGAGTGCCAAGCTAGGAGATGGTAAATAAAAATGAATTCAAACATTGTTTCAATCCTTCATCATCACCTTTATTGGCAAGGCCAATGGGATGATTGATTTTGTGTCTTTTTTTTTCACTACAAAAGTTAAGTTTTTTTTGGTTGAACACACATTTTTATCATCTACCTGAAATACAGTAAGGATAATTAACATAAGTATTATCTCTACAAATTGAGGGGAGACTTCTGGAGTCTTTTGTCAACAAGAAGAGGCAATTTTAAAGGCAAAGATTTTTTTGGCACCTTGAGAGAAGACAAAAAGATGATGGAGCTGATTGATTGACCTTCATGATTTACGGAGCAGGGTGAGAGCAAGAAGTGCTTGAATCCTCCATTGGAAGGAATATTCTGTTGAGGCAACAAAGCCAGTATTCACACTATATTCAAATCTGAGCAGGCAGATTTTTTCACTTGATTAAAGCTAAATATTTGAAGGGTGCTTATATCAAGTATAAGCCAAAAACAGAGCTACTTTCTGATCATGATTTGGAAGACATTTGATTCGGGAGCTGTATTTTTGTTTTCTGAATTAGAATCTGTTAATGAGGTGTGTGGTGATGTTTTTCTTTTCATTATTTTCAGAGCTATATTAGCTTGATATAAGCCTTGATCTTATGTAAGTCTAGAAGTGACCTAGCCCTTGTCATCTTACCCCGTACTCAAGGAATATTTGCCAGTTACGGTTACAAAACAGAGTAAATTTGAGACTAAAATGCCTATTATATTTAATTTTCACTTGTACTTGAATTGTAATTTCTGGATGAAAAAGAGAGGAGCTCTAAATAAGTACAATATGATTCTGATGAAATGAGGAGAACCGAGAATTAAAATTAGTGTTGTATCAGACCTTTCTGTACTGCTTTAGCCAAAATGAAACACAAAGTTGCTCTGCCAGCTTCCCAGCACAATTAGAGAATGGAATAAGAGGACATAAGAGGATGGAATATCAAACTTCTCTGCAGTATTTTTAACATATTAAATATGTAAGACTTCTCCACATCTTGTACTGAAAGCCACTCATGTTAATATGAATACCGACATGAATTTTCAAGATATGGGAAGCATCGGGTGCCAGGGCAGCTATATTAGACAGCAATTTTAAATGCAAATATTCTTTCTCACCCCTCATTTTTCTGATAAAATTGGCCAGACACAGCTTCTGGTTATCTTCCCGAATGTGTGAAGAATAAAGCTCTTAGAAAGGCACAGAAAAAGAACCACACAATGAGTTAGATTGTGCTTTTAATGTCATGTCGTTCTTTCTCTCATTTCAAACTATTTAAAATGAAAGCAAATGTCACATTCAACTTTTTATTCTAAACTCACTGCTTATTTACATTTTTTCAATAGTTTTCAAACAAACCAAAACAACTATGCTCATATTTATTCAGTAGCAAGCTAGACAATGAAAGGACTGACAATAAGAGGCATTTTGTTACACTTTAACATTTTCAAAAGGATAATCAGCATTGACATGTGACTGTGATCCAAAAATTGTGGTTGCAGAGGCTTTGTTTAATATTTTGGGCTGGTGCTCTTAGGGCACTTTAAACCATTCTCTCATCTACTTTGAATATGGATAGATGCTGCATAAAAAGACCTACTCTTCTGCTTCATGGCATTTTTGCACCTATTTTCATGCTTTAATGAATATGTTAAACTGTGAAACTGGTACTTGATTCTGCTACTTTTGAAGTCAATTCCCAAAATCTCAATAGGACAGTTTCAGTGAGAATGAGACCAGGACAACTCAGGAGACTCGTTCCAAACTTTAAAATAGCAATATATATTGGAGATGCAGGCTTTTCTTTGTTTGTTTGTTTGTTTCTTTGTTTCTGTGTCTCTTTTGGATGAAAAATCAATGCAAAATATCCTTAGACTAAAAATATTTGAATAAGGCAGAAATTAGAGGCATGAAAATCTGTACGGCTGAGCAACAAATTGATCATAAATGATTGATTACCTATTTATGCTCAAGGCACTTAGATAAAGAGCTAAGCTATATTCAACTTACATCTGCTGAGACTTGAAAAAAATCAAATTTTATTTTACCATAGCAGCAATAAACAAGATAATGGTTATATTGTCAGAAAGACTCTATCGAGCTTTAGAACTGTATTGTGAATGATAGTCTTATAAGAGTAAAGTAGATTTTTACATTCAAACTATGGTGAATTTAGGCTGTTGATTGTATGAATATATTAATTCTGAAAAATCTAGAAACATTAATACAGAACTAAAAGTGGCAACTTGATTGTTTTTGTTTTCTACAAAGAAAAATCTCAGACAGCATTAAAACTTAAGTTTCTTAAAACCTGAAGTTTGGGGGTTTTTTGCTTACCTGTGCAAAGTCTAATAGGGGTCGTATTCTTACAGATGATAGTCTGAACAAATAAGGCTTGCTCCATGAAACAAAAGGGACTGTCCTGAGAGCAATCCATCAATAAATTTCTCACAAGCTGACATTGTGTTCTAAAGTAGACTTTTCTACATTATTTTTTTGATTTGAATGCAATGATCATTTACATTCAATAAACTACACTTGAGTCATAAGATACATAAAACTGTAATGTCTGTTTATAAATGTTTCAGAAAGTTTTTATGAAGCAAAAACTCTACTATTCTCTTCTTCATGCTGTCCTTATTTTGCAAAAATGATTCTCTCCTTAACATTAGTTCAAGTTTTCAGTTCAGGATTATTTGCTACGCTAGACAAAGTTTAAAAGAAAATGCTGATGCAGCTTCCTATGTTTTAGGATTATTCCTAATGTTAATACAACTACAATCTAATAAATATTTATGTTTGTTATACACAGATCTAAATGAAGGGCATCTCTCAACTGATCATCCAGTCTTCCTTTGGCCCTTAAATATTCATAGAGTAGGCTGTTATGTTGATAGGATCCTATAAAATATATATGGAGTATTCTCCATAGATACCGCATTTGTCTATGTCATGCCGTACCATTCAATCATGAAACAGTTTGGCTGTTGAGGAGCCTATTACCAAACATAATTTTCAAATGTTAATTGCATGTGTCACAGCTTCTCCCTTAGCTAGTTATCTCACCGAGAACAGTCTCGGTTGGTGCAATGTTATTCCTTGGGCATTCCCTCGCTAAATGTCATCATGTGCCTGTATTTTGCCACCCATATTTTTCGCTTTTGTGGCAGGTTGCAAAGGGGAGATTCAAAGAGTATGTGTGTGAACTGATACAAACGGAGTGATTGCTGCTAAATGATCAGGGCAAGCCCAACTGTGCTGGAGTTGCTGAAAGTTAAGTTTCTGTATGAGTTCAGCTGAAATGAAAGGATAAGGGCTTTTTTTTTCTTAGAATTTCTTACGCAGATTTAATCCACTGAGGTACTAAAATGTTAAATAGTTTTGGACTACAAGGTACATGGTCAGTGGTGAGTTCCTACAGGAGCCAGGCCCATACTACAGTTCTGTGGCAATGACGAAGGCTCACAGCAAACTGCTGTTTCTTGTAGGTGCAGAAACTTTATCAGATAATTGCAGAAGTTTTTAGTCTTGGTTTCAGGAAAGGGTCTAGGTGACAGAATGCTGTGGCACTTAACAGCGTCACACCAGCTTTGCCTCCTGCAGGCCAGGATTACTCATATAGCTCAGCATACCCTTGCAGTAAACCAGGATTAGTGACTTTTTATTATAATGCGTAAACAGAGTGTTCTTTGTATAAGTAGACTTTGTGCCTATCTAACAGAGTATTACAATTCTGTCCGTTATATTTATTTGTTAGGAACCATCACTGTAGTTAAAACATTATGAATTGCTTCAAATTTAAAGCTTTACTGCTTTACTGAAAGCTTTACTGAAGTTCTAAGGCCATATATTCAAAAAAAAAAAAAAAAAAAAGCACTACTACAGAAAGCATTTATCAGAGATTCATCTTTCTTCTTTGCAGGTGATTTATGATGTTTTGTCATCTCATTGCAAAAAAAATACTTCTTTATGAAACTTCCCTATTAGCAACTGCCAATAGTTGCTAATTTTCTGTTTTACTTTCTGTAGCAGAAAGTGCTCATAGGCCTTTAGCCAGTTGCTGTAACCATACACATAGTGCTTACTAGGGCTAATTGAAAAAAAAAGATTATTTATATTTGGTAGAATAAAAGGCCTGAAAAGTAGACTTATATGCCTATTTTTTTTTCCTCTTTTTATGTTCAGTGCATTTACAGCTCTGAAATGCATAGGAAGAAAAAGTTTCAGGCTAGGTGAATTGCCCTGTGTATTTGGATGCAGAAGCAGTAGGCATAATCTTAACATTTATTTCTAGCTGTGCATAGCTTTTCACAGGCACCGCAGGGCATACATGTATGTATATATACCCTGTGTGTCTGCTGGTATAGACGAAGCTGCCTCAAGCTGTGAATGCGGGCTATGTGCAGACACGTGGCAGCCATGGCTTCCTGTGGTGCGGCATGTGAAACGTGGCGATTGGCAGGAGAAGGGATCATGACTCTGCAGCTGCCTTAGCTTTTTCAGTAAATCTTTGTCTGAGCGTAGACGTACACGCTTACACGCTGATGTGGACATGCATATATGTTACACATAGCTCTGCACAGAAAAAAATGTGGTCCATCTCTTCCAGCACATCCATTTAATACAGACTTTGTATTATGTAGGGCTCTACTGCAGCCAGCAATATGGATGTGTGCAAGAAATCAGCCTGAAAGATCAGAGTAATAAAATACTTAAAGTATGTATTTTCTTTTATAAGCCAACAGTTGCGGAAATATTTATCTGCTCTCTCTTTAGAGTCGTGCGTTAGAATTTGGTTTCCTATTATCTTTAATAGACCATTGATACAGACACAGGTAATGATTCTCAGTACTGTCTCTGTCTGAGCCCAAATTAATTCAGCCTAACTGTGGGAGCAGAACTGTGGCTCTATGTTTGGAAAAGAGACTGCTGATACACTGAAAAATTGGTACAGACCTACCCTCGATTAAAGAGTGTTTGATGTTCTCCACCTCTTGTTTGGAAGACATAGTGAAGAATAGATACATTCTTATCCATCTACCCATAATACTATTAGTATGTGTCATCTAGCGTTACAGATTTTTATATGGAAATAATCAAGTTAAACTTAGGAAAAATATATTTGTATATATTTTTGTGTATGTATTGTATGTATTGTATGTATTGTATTTGTATGTATTGTATATATGTATATATAAGATCAAATCATTTATATTGTATCCAGGATGCAAACTTAGTGTATTGCTTTAAATTATAACAAAACTGTTGAGAAAATTGGTCTCACTATGAAACACAGCACCTTAAATTTGACCTGGAGGGCTCTTAGAAAGCAATCACTGAAGAGGGAGATGAACTGTAATGACTCCAGGACGATAAAGTGGAAGACTAGAGATGAAAAATGTACTACCTCTACACAGACTCGCTTCTTTTTGCCCAATAATATTATGGTTGCCTGCATTTTAATAGCTGCTACAGTCATTATAAGTGCTATTACTCATAGATGGTTAATAGCCCTCTTTGACTAGCTGCTGTTGTTTTGTAGTCCTTATTGGTAGGCTATAAAAATGTGAGGAGTATAGCATGCAAAATCATATAATAGAGCATTTAGGAGGTTAAATTAGATAGGTGAATACTTCTCATGTATTAGTATTGTGAGAACATGTAAGCATCCTGAGAACAGTCTTGCAAACTCCCCCCATTGCCTCCCCATGAAAACTGCCCCTCCTTCATTCTCCAGCTCAGGATATCTGTCCTAGTGGGGGACATAAGGCACAATTGACTCTCTGTTCCTGACAAGATCCCTGAGCTTGGCCTAAGTATTCCTACAGTCCTCCAGCTCTTCAGACCCACTACAGAGGTTCTGTGATGACAATATTAATCCTTTTGGTAATACACTGCCACCAATTCTTTTGATCACCAAATGTCCATCAGATGGCTGGCAATAATTTACACGTGAATTAGGACATAGCAGCCTTGATGTGAGAGACCCAATATTCTGTCTTTTGTTCAGGCTCTTCAGGCTGTGGTGGTTTGGCCTTACTGAGTCTTACTGAGCATCCTTGTCAACTTGAGAGTTCCAATTTTTTAGAAAATTGAATCTAAGAAAAATCTGAGATCTCAGAAGTGAGTCCTATTTTGAGACAAAGTATAAATTGATACTCTGTAAGTAATTATTTTAATATTTTATTTTCTTTCAATAGATAGTATTTTTTTTTCCCTAAGAAGTAAAAAAGAGCTTTCTGATGCAACTGATTTGTCTTGTATTTGAGTGTCTGACTTATTTTGTATAGTACTGGATTATAACTAATCAGTTACACGGAATGAATTTTGGCTGCAGTCAGTAACTGTATGGCTGACTCAGTGCTTAATATTTAGACTATTTCAAGTTCCCTGTAAAGTGGAATACAATGAGGACTTGCAGAATGCTTTGCAGCCTGATGTTATGGTATCCACATAAGTAGGGAGGTTCGGGGGTAAAGATTTAAATCTCTGAAGATAGAAGAATGGAAGTTTTGTGTCTTAAGTCTTGGATGAATGAGCTACTGGATTAAAAAAATAAAAAAATTAAAAAAAAAAAAAAAAAAAAAAAGTGGAACTACTACCTCTACTCTTTTAGATTTCTTTTTCCAAGAAAGAATTGACCTCTCCCAGACTCTTCATAGAAATAGCTTTCACACCATAATTACCAGAGAGGTTCCAAGGCTGTTACCATCAGGGAGCAGGACTTGCCTTCCTGTAATTAAAGGATGGTATCTAAATCCTGGAAAGGACCAAGGTTGAGGCAAAGCTCTGTTTTCAGCCTTTGCAAGAGGACAGATACAGAATTTCCACTAAGTTTCCTAAGGTGCCTAAATTTCCATGTGTATGATACAAAAAAAGTACATTTATACAGCCTGCCATTAATTCCTTCTTTTGTTTCTTTTGTTTTTAAGTCTAAGTAAATTAGAAGGATTTTGCTTCTTCTTTTGTTTTGAATCACATACTGTTTTATTTGTAGAAAACATATGAGCAAAAAATCTGATTCCAATTCTAACTTAAAATCTACCTTTGTACTTGGAAAAACTTATTTCTAGGAGGAAAGCAAATGAGAGGGTGCTGAAAAGGCAATACTGTTGTGGTAAACCCTGACTATACGGTTAAGATGAAATTACAGAATCACAGAATCACAGCATCACAGAATGGTTGAGGTGGGAAGGGACCTCTAGAGATCATCTAGTCCAACCCCACTGCTCCAGCAGGGACACCCCGAGCACGGGGCACAGGGTGGCAGCCAGGCGGGTTGGGAAGGTCTCCAGAGAAGGAGCCTCCACAGCCTCTCTGGGCAGCCTGTGCCAGGGCTCTGTAAATTCAATTTTGAAAGAAAGGATCCTTTTTGAAAGGATCCTTTTTAAAAGGATCCTGTTTAATTCCCCAAGACCAGTCTAACTATAGGCAGAGCACATGGTCTTATTGTCTTTTCTGTTGGAGAAAGGGAATTGACTCAAGAACTAAGTTTCCATTTCTTTTTGGAATGTGCAAACTCATTTGTACTCGATTAGAATTTATATATTCACGCATAAATAATTGGGTCGATGGATACATTCTGAGAAACTGCAGAAAAATCTGCAATTAGAAATAACTAAGAAAAACTGAAAGATGTTATTATATATAATACACACTTTCCAACTTTATTGACATGAGATTTTTCCTTACATATTTGGGAGGATGAGTTTATTGAACATTCCTTTAAAATAGCATATTTGTGTTAACACTGTGAATAAGAATATATGAATGTGTATGAGTTAGATGTTAAGCCTATATGATGTAAAACTAGAATGTTATTTTAGGGACATAATAACTTCTGTTAATGTATTTTTGCTGCCCTCAAAATTATGCATTCTGACGTAATAATTTGCTTCTTAAAGAACACTTGAGCTTTGCTAAAAGTGCTGCTTAATTTTGCACTGTAGATTTTATTACAGGAGTATTTCTTCTTGAACTGCCCTGAGAATTGCTGACCTTCTTATAAAAAGATAATGAAAAATCCAAGAGTACACTTTGTTCCTAAGTTCAAAACATTATGAACCTAATGCTTATTTATTTTTTGAAGCCTGCTAGATGCAGATCTGCAATTTTATGACTGCTTTATCATTTCCGTATTAAGTAAAATGCATTTTTCAAAAGCCAATATAAAAATGCTTTAGAAAGGACTAACTCAGTTGATCTTTTCTACGGTAACCTACTCCATTCTCAATGAGGAAGAGAATATAGAAGCAATGAAAATAAACACCAAATTATCAAAAACTGCAGAAGGATCTCTGAGGATACATATAAGCTTGCATATATGATCTATAAGTTGCCTCATTGTTCCTCTGACTTCATATTCAAAAAGGAAATGCCAGACATACGGAGATGAGGACAGGCAGCATTTTGTGTTGACAGGTAGTCCTGTGAGTCTGTCTCCCAAGTGGAGTTCAGAAATGCAAGCAATGTAATAAGAAGTCAAAAATCCATTAATGTATCATTGTAAAACCAGAGTGGCCCTTGAAAATTAGATAGAGATCTAAGTATTCGAAGAAAATTACTGCTGGATAGGCTGAAGCAAGCCATGGTCCCCTGAGGTATTTCTGGTTGTACTGCCCAGCAAACGGCCCAAAATATTACTCTGTAATTTTATTCTTCCCAGCAATAGACTTAAAAAGCTCAATTTTTAGGCCGTAGGCAGTTGCTGTAAAACAGTTATGGATGGAGATTTCTTGGGTAGAAATGGACAGACAGGGAGCTAAAGCTCCCAGATCCTGCTATCCTTACTCCAGTAGGCAAATAAAGGGTAAGAAAAGGGCAGATCTGAAAGAAAACAGAAAATGTAATAGAATGCCTAAATATTAGTGCAGCCCAACTTCAATGGCTTGATTCATTTAGTTTAATTGATGTAGTGCTCCTAGGATTTTAGATTAGCAGTTTAGATTTAAATATCCCTAAAGCAAATCACAAACACAAATTGACTCTTTGGATTAGAGTTGCTTGTCCTTTATAGTCCTTGAAGGGGCACAAGTACAAATAAATGTCCAACACGAAGTCTTGTTTACATTTTAGTAAGCAGCTTGAAAGGATCAAAGACATGGGAGTGACCCTTTACCATCCTGGGGAAAATCACATCATATGTAATCTTTCAGCTGAAAGCCTGGTTGAACACAACACGAATGTAAAGATTATTCCAAGAAGTGCTGGCCACTGTGTGAGCTGCCCCTGTGATTTACGGCTGCAATACCATACCCTGCATGAATTTTATGATATAATACTCTGTCAATTCTAGAAGCGATAAAGTGAACCCTTGGAGATAACTGAGTCAGCCTCACAGCGATGGTCATTTCAGGATGTGACTAACATTTCTTTATTTAATAAAGAAAATGATGATGTGATTCAAAATGTCATGCTTTAGGTATAAGACTAACAATCCTATTAAACTATAATACAAATGATAGATATTGTAAGTACTAATCTAGTCCAAAGTAATGTATTGGATCTATTTCAAAGCAGATGGATAGGAACTGCCAAAGGCCCAATAAGCATCATAGAAAAGAAATGGGATATTGTAACCAAGTTATTCAGTGAGAGTTTAAAAGGTTTGCATTTTTATTCAGACACAGGGAAGCAAAGAGCACCTACCATCTTCAGCTGTAAAGTGCCATGATTTTGTTTATTTATGTTCAGTTATGATTGCAAAGTTGTACACATAGTATACAAATATGAGACAAAAACGTCTTCCCCAAAGAATATCCATTGTGTGTAAGAATTTCCTGTGCTACACTAATCCTGATATGTCCCCTGATATGTGCTACACTAATCCTGATATGTCCTCAGAATGGTGTTTGAGCACCTTACAGGAATACATTAAATATGACTGATTCTTTTAGATGCAAGTCATTCTTTCCATTAATGTCCACCTGAAGGTGAATGTCATTTATGCTAATAGTATCTGGTTTAACAGATTAATTCAAAAACTTACATTTAGAGAATGAGGAAGTTTTATTTGCAGTTAGAGAGCAAGAGAGGAAGTCTATTGTGGCTTTGTTTTGACGTTCATTCCATATTCTCGACTGGTCCCTGCGGAGTTTCTGCCTCCGTAACAAGGCAAGCTTTACCTTGTGATTTACAGCTGCAATATCAGGCCCTGCATGAAAGTCATGGCAAAATTGCCTGTTGACGCTAGAAGCTGCAAAACTTTACCTCCTTACAGAAAGTTCAGTTTTTCCTGATAATGGCACTTTTCAGCCAAACTCAGAGCTGTAGAAAATCTTTGAGATTTTTCAGCCCAGTCAGCATCTGAAATATGAGCATCAAGACCTCTGATGCTGTCTAGAGATTAAAAAAAAAAAAAAGCACAAGGCATATAGAAACTTGGGTATCACGAGTTGTAGTTGTTAGATTTTATAAAGGACTAATACCTTTATCCAGATATATCAGATCGATGTCCAGGAGGTAGTTTTAAAAGCTGCTAAATGGGTAGGTTCTGATAATCCAGAACATGTTGTTACTCCTCCAAGCTGAATAAGTGTGAAGCAAGTGTGGTTTTGTTTGTACATTTCTCTTCCCTAACTTACAGCTCCTTTTGATATGCTGTCTGCTGATATCACTATATTGCTTCCAGATGGATCTAATTTGTGTCTAGCCAACTTTCTGCAAGAGACCATGTCAATATGTTCAAAACCACTGGAAATAAATTGCACTGATACTAGCCTATTTGCCCTGCATAGATTTATCTGCAGATGGCTTTTAGCCAACTGCATAAGGAAGCTGAAAGAGCAGCTAACCATCAAATGATGTTCTGTATTGTCAGACTTGTTATTTTGAAGAGGAAAACGTTTCAGCAGCAAATGTTGCTTCTGGTCATGATTTCGTCTGTGAAAGCTCAGAGCACTTTTATTCTTTTTTTCTGTCACACGCTCACTGCCAGGGAACAGGACGGGCTGGCTGTGCCCTAAGGAAGGTGAGATGGGAGCCAAGGGGAAAACAACAGCCAGCAGTGCAGCCCCACAGCGCCCGAGCGAGGTGATCAGAGCAGGCTCAGCCGTGGTGACCAGGTCCAGTCAAGAGACAGGATCATAGGGCAGTGATGAGGCAGTTCTAAGATCAAGACAGATACCAGTCAGGTTAGGATGAGGTCCAGAGATCACTGCACAGGTGCAGAGTGACCAAGCAGGGCCACGATCAAGCAAGGAAGCAGTCCACAGTCAGGATCCAGCTCAGTGGGGTCCATGGCCAGGCAGGGGCTGGGCTGGAGACCTGCGCTTCTCCAGCATAGCTCCGGCAGGGACTGCCAGCCCCCGGGTTGGGCTCAAGTGAGGGTCTTGGAGCCATAGGCAGGTGAGGTTGATCAAGGCCATTAAGGCCTACTAGTGCCCTCAGGGCCTGGACACTCTCAATAAACACTGAAAAATTAATTGAATAACAATTCTCCTCCATTCAGACGCCTCCTGCCTTGTCTGGCGAGTGGATCATCCAGCTTTTGCTCGGCATGTGGTTCAGAGCTGCCTGGAGGCCACAGTCACCAGTCAAAGCCAAGAACAGCACGTTAATGACCACATCTGTGAGTCTCTGTCCTGGAGGTCTGGCTCTGCTCTGAAAGCTGCCAGTGCTTGGATTATTTTTTTCCCCCTAATTTGGGCAGGTTATTCCAAATAAAGCTCAAACTTCAACTTTCCAAATAAAATGTTAGATGCTGAACAGGATAAAAAACTGTAGATTTTGATAATATGTAAGTGAGATAAGACATTTCATCTATTTTTTCAGTGAATGATGGGGGGATGGGGGGATGAAATCATTCATTTCAGTGAATGATTTTTTTTTAAGTAGCCTTGCTCAGTAGTTTGTAGTGTGGATAATGAAAGCTGTTTCTGTCACCTCTGAATTTTGAAACTTTTGTGCACACTGTTTGTTTTCATAGAGTCCCTTTTGAATTAGAATGTGTTGCCATTTCCACTGTGCAGGAGGACATTTATTTTGAAATTGGTGCTTCGTACCTAAAAGCTCGTACAAATATCTAGAGGTGATTTTTTTTTTTTTTTTTTTTTTTTTAATTTCCCCCCCCCCCACAAAAAAAAAAAAAAAAAAAAAAAAAAAAAAAAAAAAAAAAAAAGGAGGAGTCTTCTGGTTAATTTAATAAAAGGAATTATCATTGCAGGAGCCCTTGAGGAAGTTCTGGAGTGGTATACAGAAAGCTAAAAGCAGTGGGGTTCTGGTTTGGGGTCAAATGCAAGTGAAGTGTGGTAGGTTTGGGAGTATCATGTCTGAGAGCTTTCCAGAGAAACATCCTTGAAAAACAGAGAGTAGAAAGAGGGATTTGCCATCAGCCAAACACAGACTCTATCTGCAGCAGTATCAGCAGCATTTCTTGACCTGAGGTTAATTGGCAAGACATATCTTAGCTTCTGTCCACATATAAATGCACTTTTCTCCCATTCTTTTTTTCCCCAAGGTTGCCAAATTCCAGCTACCTCCTGGAATAGCTCTTGATGCTGCTAGTTACTGAACCTTGCCAGGGCAGGTCCACTGTGTGGCTTGAGATGAAACCATGATAGCTATATGCAAACCGTATAGGATGAGTAATGGCATAAGTGGGCTCAGGCCTTGGCTCTCACCCTGTTTAGATTAATGGTCTATACATAGAAGGGGGGCTTAGAAAATATGAAGTTCTCAGCTAGACATTCTCTGAACAGACTATCTCTATGAACAGGATGTGTTAGATTATAAGTACAGTTGCCTTTATTAAAGTCACAAATGTTCTTACAGAGACATATAATCTATTGAATCTTTCTGTTGCAAGAAAGGTCATTTTTTAATAATAGGTATTATATACAGAAATAGTTGGGAATGCAATAAAAATGTACTCACGTCTCTATTCGCAAAATGTCTTAATATTGTATAATCACTAGGATACTTCCTGCGCACCTGCACTTTTCTGTGAGTCATATACTCTGCACATTAACTTTATTAACATAATGACTGAATATTTAATAAATGTGTTTATATTAATGCACAGACTTACTTTTTGGGAGGCAAATAACCCAGTATGGATAATGAACAATTTGTATCTGTAATGAATTTTTAAGGCAAAACAGAAACTGGAAGACATGCAGTAGAGAGACTGACTCTCTTCATTGTAGGCTTATTGCTCCCATACAACTTTTCTGTCATAGATTTCTTACAGCAAACGTACAAGAGTAAGTTTTGATCTAGTCATCCTGTGTTAAAATAGCTGACATGCTAGCTTAGCTGGATCCTCTTGATCGTCTTGATCTGTTTGGCCCGTATATATTTTCAGTACTCTTGACTTTATTATAAGGCCATTTTTTGCTGTGAGTGAGGCACAAAATTCAGTCACACCCCAACACCATGTTTTATATTCTTCCATTTTTTTTTTTGTTTCGCAACATCTATTCTCACCCAGAGGCTTTCTACTCCAAATTACTGATGGTTCCTCTTTCAGCTTATCTGGTCTTCGTTATATTTTATCTAAGCTTTGAGAAGAGCGTAAGATACAAAAGACTCCCCTGAATCCTTGATCCGTGTCTGCAAGCTGCTGTTTGTAGGCAGTGTGTCACTACTATCATAATGAATGTGGTATTAAAAAGCACATTTATCTTGCTGTAAGAGACTTTTTCAGCAAGATATGTAACAGATGCTACAAATAGCTTTTGTTATCAAAGGGGCTTACAGGAAGAAGAAAAATATCCCCAAAATCCAGTAGACTTCACATTCTATTCTTTTGTTTCTGGATATCCAAATCCATAAGATTAATCTTGCTGTTATCATGGATAATTTATATGTCATCAAATGTACAGGAGGTACTTTGCAAGCATATATTAAAACAAAGTCTGAGCTGAAGTGTTTATATGCTAGCGGACAATATGTGGACCAGTGGCTGAGGATGGCAAGGGCAAGTAAAATGTTATTGCTGCCGATACATAGCAAGAGTTCATCATTTTGGATGGATGGTGGATGGTTGGTTGAGTTGCTTATGCAGATGAGCCAAAGAATTTCAAACATATCCGAGAAATATTTTCTCACACTTATGTATGTGACTTTTAGTTTTATGTTTTAGAAAACTTTTGGAACTAAGTTAAAAAATAAAATTGCCTCTTCAAGGAATCTATTCATTAAACTTTAAGCCCAAATTTGCTTTATTCCCATATTTTAAATTATGCTTTGGCTTTGAATCTGAAAGACAAATTAATAAGGAGAACAAAGAACTTTTTCCTATCCCCTGAATCTTCACAGACCTTAAATCTAAATTGAACAGAAGATTTTTGTAGTTCTGAAAATCTCTTATTATAGTCAAAATCTTTAATAAGAGAAAGCTAGCAGTAGTGAATTAAGAATGATCCTAAATTTAACATCAGAATATTCCTATAAAATTGTCTCATCTTGCACTGAAATTAAAGAATTAACTTTGGTGTTGACATTAACCTACATTAATTCACAAACCATTCTCCTGCAATTGCACCTTAACTATATACAAGAAATCATACTTTTCTATAACAAAATACATAAAAATAACTCATTAAGCAGCAACCACCTAGCAGAAGTCTAGTTTTAATCTGTAAAGGAGCTGCATTTTCAGTTGACTTTGAAGTAAGGTCAGTAGTTAAAATTGTATAATAAAGTGGAAAGCAAACGGAAGGAAGGGAAGTGCGGAAAATATTGCTCATAATATTAAGGAACAGATTCAGATGTTCAAGATGGATCTTGGGAAGTGAAATTATCAGCAAAGCATAAGATTTAGAAGATAAAGCTCATGATGTCACAGTCTTCAATATTAGACCTGGACTTTCGCATCCTCGTATTTCGTTCAATAGCGCAACACCCCACTAGCTGAGTCATTAGAAGGAAATCTTTATAGTAAAAATGGTATGTTCCTCAGTCATTTTGGTGTTTTTATGTAACAGTGACAAAGATTAAAAGTCATTTATATGAGCAATCCTTGCTCCCAAAACACTGTATTCTGTACAGGCTTAAGCAGTATTAGCAAACCACATTAGATTGTATTGCAGTGGAACTGAATGGAAAAAAAATATAGATGCAGTGCATCAGACTAGTTTCACAAGAGTCGTATTATATCTTGGAGGCAATGACACATGCTGAACATGATACTCTTTCCGGTTTTGCAGGCAGTATTGTTTTGTTTTATTTTTTCTGAGTGAAATATTGTCGTTCCCTAAAGTGATAGCAATCAGATATTTCAAGAAGCAAAGTACAGTTGCAAGAACATCTCAGGCTGTTTTGCATCCACAGAAATTATATATTCATTGATAATTAAAATGTTTTGGAAAAGAATTAGCAAGAGTGAAAGGAACCTCCTGACTGTACAATTTTCTAGCACCTAAAAGCAAATTATAGAATATATATTGGGTAGGCAAAGTCCCAGCTTTTTTATCCTAGCTTTGAATTGAAACATTGTGTGCTGAATCAGACTTAGACTGTAGGAAGAACTTGAAAGCAAATTTGCAGCAAGAAGGGAAGGAGGCATGAGAAAACAAGATAAAAAAAGCACATAAAGACCACGGATAATGAAAGCAAGCAAAGCAAGTAGACAGTTTTCAGAGAAAAATGTGCATATAATTGTGCAAAAAAGGGATTGGAGACTAAGGAAAGAGAGTGATTTTTGGCACAGTGGAAGAATATGCTTCTGTATGAGAGTAAGAGATTAAAAGCCCAGCTGAGAGACTGAGAATGAGGCCCAAAAAAAAAAAAAAAGGCATGCTTCTCTCTGGGAGCATGGCTTGTTTGCAATGGGGAGAAAGGGGGATCAAAGTAATGGAGTAGAGGAGAGATTGGAGAGGAGTAGTGCAAAGAAGAAGGTGCTACGAATGTTGGAAGAATTGACACTTGAGTTCACTCAGTACTAAAAGATTTCAGTGGGGCTTAGCACGCTGGAGAATTGTGCCTGAGAAGGGAATAATTTCATTATTTGATCCAATTCTCCCCTTTCACTGTCCACAGTGTCTCTCAGCATTGTCTTGTCCAACGGCAGGTCAGAGTTCGCCAACCGTTCACTGTCTGCAGAGTCCACTGGTTTCGCACCATGTCAACCCATTGGCTTAACCTCAGGCCAGGACTGGCCATCTGCATACATACCTTAAAACATACTAGTTATCTGAATAAGAGTGGCCAGTTATCCATAGCTAATGATCTCTAGCACAATTCCTCTGAATGTGTCTCTCTCAGGTACATGAGATAGAATGGTTCACGCAATCAGATGGCAGTGTAGCACTAACAGCCAAAAACAGTTTAAGGATGGTATCTGGCAGGATCAGCTGTTATATGACTGAAACTGAAGCCTGGTGTATTATGAAGTTATACTTTTTTCTCTTTATCTTTGTCATATCGCTGACAGAAAACACAGACAAAATCCAAAATTGCATCCTTCTCAAAATTTGAAAACTAACCAAACAGAGCTTCAAACTGCATATGATATTCATTTTTAATGTTAGGAACACAGGGAAAAATCTTTCTCTAGTGATGTCTTTTTGGCTGAGGACAATATTTTGTCCAAGATCTATCAATCTGTATTATTAGAAAATAATTGTTCATCGGTGTTTAGAAATTCTTGGCAATTTTCTTGGAATATTTTGATAGGCCATTCTCTATTCCTGTAAGTAAGTGCCATATCCCATCCAGTTGAAAAATAGTACAACATTTCATCACATTTTGATGTTAAGAGGAATGAGAGGCTCATTTTCTAACTTTTCACTTGTTAGAGTATCCCTATAATACAAATACAAAATTTGCAAACGGGAGAAGATAAAGGATAGAGCGAAGCCAGTTTAGTAAGAGTCAAGATATGATGAGAAAGATTACAAACATCTGTCTCCCTAGGCTGTTTTAGTAGTAGTGATCACATAGAAGGATACAAGCAAGCAAATAAAACCCCCACCTCCGAAATTCCTTGAACAATTATCAGTTTTCCTCAGTTCCTGTATATGCAGTTTAGCCACATGAGCATCATTTATTTCTAGGAGCTCTTTGCTCCTACTAACATCTCCTTATTTTTCAGTTATTTATACCCAACCAGCCAGTAGGAGTAGTAGAAAAAAAGTAGCGCTAAAGAAGGATAGGATGAGCACTTCCCTGCCAGTCTGTTTTGCTCGGTTTTGACATTCACTTTCAATGCTAAATACTTTCATCTCAAATCCAGTTTGGATGTGGTCACATATCTTTAAATTCTGGAGCTTTTGAGCAAATAGGAGAATATTCTGCCTGTGCTCTCAGTCATCTGAAGCCTTGTAGCAGTCTTGGTGCAGCACTACACCTCATGTTAGTTATGCTGCTGTCTGACACAGACAACCTGACATTTCTTACTGAGTTCATATTCACTTTCAAAATACCATATAATCATATGCATACTAGTGAAAAATTTTCCTAGCTTTAGTGAAATTTATCACAGCCAAGTTATGTATTTTTACCTCCTGGAGTAAAAGAAGGCAGTGACTCATATTTCAAAATACATATGGGAGCACATGAAGAAAAAAATGCATATGAGAGCACATCCAAATAACACCAGGCAGTCCATCCCATTTCTAGTAATGGTCTAGTATGTGTTACACCGATGACAGTTACGTATAATAAGTACTAAGTTAGCACAAGCTTCTGTAATGTGTTTAGATGAAGGCCGTGTTGGATGTCATCAAGCTCTAGTAAACTAGAAGAGGAAGGTCTTGGCATGTACATTTGTACTATTGTAGAAAAGAGCATTGTGACTGGCCCTAGAAGATTATGAGGAGGAAGTGGAATCAGGAATTGGTGGCTCTCATTATGTGTGCTGTGTTGGGGTAGGGATGAGGGCTACACAGAAGTAGTGAAAGAGGTCCACAGGAGCGAAAGAAATTAACTGTATTTTCTCGTGATTATTTAAAGTAGCAAGTTAAAAATGGTATTGTAAGGGTCATACACAGATACCGAATCATGACACCAATAATGTACCGATAATATTAGAGTAAGGCGCTAAGACAGTTAGAGTGACACATTCAAGAAAATATATGAGGCTCTCAGATTATGGAAATAGTAAGAAGTGAATCTTTGCCAATAACAATAGGGAACAGAGCATTTATTTATAAACTCTTCTTTTGAAAAATAACAAATAGTGTCAACTTTATAAAAGTCTTTTTTTTTTTTTTTTTTCATTTTCAAATAGGTATGGGTAATATATTGTCTGGAAGAAAACTCTATGGAAAAAAGCCTCAAAATAAATCTCTGCCTTAGGTGAAATGTCATTCTACATGTTTTCCTTAAATTAATTGTATATCATTGTCACAGAACGGTGACGTTTTTCAGGATTATCCAAAAATGAAACTCATCATGCTATCAAGATATGTTTCATTATAATTAAGTAAGAATGTGTAAGTTTGCCTGGTTTAAGTTATATCCTTTACTACTGTGTCTCAACAAGAACAGGCTATATTTGAAAGGATTTTTTATGTTTTTTTTTTTTTCCCTTCTCCAGGATATTTTTTCTTTTCTAAATTCTGTAAGGCAACTAGAAGATTCCCAGACTGAAGTTTAAATTGCATTTTCAGTCATTTTATTTTAGCCTTTCATTTTTTTCAGCTCAAGTCCCTAAATTATATAACAGATATTTTTAAATGAAGAAAGGGCAATGACAAGTTCCCTTCATTCAAAGCACATCCACTGAACCTGGATGAGCCCAAACATTTTATTGGGTGCCTACTCATCATTACTGATGATCATAAGACATAGGGGCACGTGTGCGTGCATGTTTTATTGGCAGACTGTTCATGATTGTGTCTGCCTCATACAGTGCCTTAGATCTGGCTTGCAGGAATTCAGATTAGGCTTTGAAAGCTGGACTTCCAGAAGAAGAATTTTTGCTTGCAGCTTTTCACTGTGCTTTGTAAAAGTGGTCGCAAAGAAGTGCACAGCCTGTCAGGGGCTGAGATCCAGGTTTGGGGGTTGATTTGGGCAGCCCATTTCAGTTCTCACTGTTCCTGTTGAGTCTGACCCGGGGGGCCATCAAGAATAACATTAAAGCAGAACACATGCAGCTAAGCACCTATTAAGCGTCAGTGCATGGACTGTGTAGTGCAGAGATGAGAGGATGCATCTGTGATTGCACTGGGACTTGCAATGCACTCAACAAGAATCCAGTGGGCCCCATGTGAGCAATTTATTCTATCACGTGATGCAGAGCAATATTTAGCTACGGTGGGAAAAATATTTAGTGTGCTGTAACAAAAGGTGCAGCTCGTTGGTCAAAGCAAAGGAAGATTTACATTGACGTGATCTGAAGGAGAATGTATTGCCTACATTAGAATTCACAAGTTCATGGATAGGGATCATTACAGTCATCTTGTCTCACCTCTTCTGTAATCAGAACCACTTTTCAATGTGCTTTTTGAGTCACAGAACTGACTGCAATAGTCTAGCAGCAGTCTCACTATTGCGGTGGCAGATGTAATCCCACCTCCCTATTCCTACTAAGTATTCTTATCTGCATACTTATTCAGTGATCACAATAACTCTTTTAGCTACAACATCACACTGGGAAAGCTCCAGTTATACTCAATGTATTTGAACATGTTAGCTAGGGTGGAACTTATTGTATCTAATTTAACAGTGTGAAATCTAGCTGTCTCATGGTACAGCTTGATAATATGTACCTACTATGTGGTATTTTTTTTTTTCAGATTAAAAATGAAAATTCCAACTTCAGTTTGTCAAGTCTTCAATAAATGTAAAATGTCCTTGATGCAATAGTCAGATCCTGTCTTCAGTGGTGGATATTAGAATGTAAACACCATACAGAAATGTTTAAAATCATAGTTGTAAAATCTGTGAGTGACAAGTTTACTGACTTATGCATGATTGTGCCAGAATCTGCCAGTTATTAGTGCACACTGCCCCATGCAGACTTGAGAGTATCTAAAAAAGGACTCCCTCCCAAACCGAGGGCCAAATAAAGCTATGACAAAGGACTTTATAAAAGCAGTTGTGGCTATCTCCTGTGATCTAGAATTTTTCTATGGTGTTGCTTTTAGGACTTTAAGAAATGTCTCCTTTCATTACCTCAGCATAATTAGGACTTTATTTTTACTCACTGAAATGCACAGTGTAATAGCCTCTATTTCGAGGAACATAGAAAGCTAACAATCCCTCCAGAAAACCAGGATCCCAGATGCTTTTCTCTTCAAAATTTGTTTGCTTTGTTTTCAGAGCTGCAGTTCACTCAACCACCCTTGTAAAACTCCCATTGTGTTAAATTTCAAAAGAAAGATTTAGTCGTTTCAAAGTCGGATCTACGCAAGGACTTTATCTGAATTCCTAACTGCTTACTGCAGCCGTGGATCTCTCCGGAGGCGGCGCATGGAGGAAGATGGAGACATTAGTGTTTAACAGCAGCCAGAGCGAGCGCTCCAAACCACGGCCTCTTCCCTGTATTGGCATTTGCCGGATACAGCCTCTGTGCTGCCTTGGGGCCTTCCTTCAGAAAATGTGTCTAACTCCCCAAGATTTTAAGGTACGCTTATTAGGGGTGTGCTGTATCCAGTGCATAGGATCCCTGCAGCTGGGATCGTGATTCTATGGAAAAAACAAACAAACTAGCAAAAACCATTGGGAGCCAATTTACTTTTCAACATGTACGTCACAAGTATCCTAAGGATCCTATACAAATAATAGCCATTGCTTCCTGTGATAAATCTGTCTTGTGTCCTTGCATTGTGATAGGTGGCAAAATAAGGATTCGCTACAGTTTTGGAGAAAGTAGCAAGATAAACACCATGTAAGGTTAATTCTAGCAAGGAAGGGAATATACTAACAACTTTACATACCAGAGAAGCTAAAAGCACATAGGGTGAGGAACTTCTTTATGCAGCTTAGAGTAAAAGGGCAGTTATTTTCCTCTCATAGCACTAGGAAAGGAATCCTAGTGGTTTAGCATTGTTCAAAGCTCATAAACTGCAACCATAAATCAGCAAATTAGCTAATGATTGCCTCTGGGCAGTGATACATGATGAAAAACAAATGAGGAAAGGTGCTCATGCATTGCACTTTGTAGCTACTAGAAAAATTAAAGTTCCATCTTCATAAAAAGATGGTTAGAGGGATGTTATGAAGGGTTGTGCCCTGGTAGCAGAACAATTACTGCTCCAAATGAGCATGGTTTTTACTATATGCTGCTGTAGTAAGTCTGCAATTCAGTGGTAGCAGTTTCATGTTGTATCTGAGAAGCTGTATCTGCAGTGGAAGGCTGTGGAGCACAATACTCTTATTTCCAGTCCTTTCGAATTAGTGCCAACCTCGAGAACTAAAAATGCTCATAGCTAACCAAATAATGTCATAGGTGATATCGGCACGCCACCAGTTACCAGTGAAGAGACAGTAACAGCAAGCAAGACTCTGGACCGTTCCAACCATAAATTGATTTATGCCGTTTTAAGTTGAATGAAGTAACAAAACAATTAATTTTAAGAGTTCATAACCCATGGACTAGACTTCTAACTGCAGAGGGTAGCAGATTCCTGAAACTTGCACAATGATTCCTCAGTTCCCACTTTGGTTGTGCTCAGCATCTTCTTTACTGTGTTTTTGCTTCCAAATTACATTGGTTTTAGTGTTCGTTGACTCTATTTAATTGTCCATGTTGTGGAAAAATCTAAGTAAAACTTGTTTTTCTGTGCTGTTTAACGTCTTTCTTGAGAGATTCTGCAGCAGAGATGCCTTGTATCTCATTTGTCACCACTGCATGCCGTTCTTTTAAATTTTCCCATGCCTATTTGTTTCACTACACTATACGCAGTAATCAAGGGTCTGACCAAACTCATGTCTCTCTTTATTTATAGGGGGTAAGTAAGAAAGACAGAGAGTACACGAGCTGCTCATTCGAGTAAGATGGAGTCTATACACACAAAACGGTATTGCTTGGGCTACATATTCAGGCCACAGGAAAATTACTTCCTTGCAGTGTTATATGTTTTAAGCTATGTTATTTGTATTCCAGGAATTTATATGTAATTCTGTCAGTACCTGGTAGGTAATAGCAAATACAGGGATGATGATAAAAATAGTCCACTGACTGTGAGAGAATTAACTTTATTTGCATGCTAATGAAATACAGCTTTGAATGCCAATCTAAACATGTGGAAGCTTGATGTTTCTGCTATTAGTTACTGCTAATTTCTGTTGTGATAGATAATGATTAATATTTTTACGTGGCTGAGGGATGTATGGTGAAGTCCATAAAACCTAGACTAGGCACTTATTTTCCATACAGCTGATAAAAGTCAGCCTCCTGAAACAAGAGGTCACTTAGATATCCCATACTTCTCCAGGACCAGGAGCCACCTAAGGAAAACTTTCCTTTATCTCACTGTGAATACATATGGGAAATGATGACATAACTCTAGTTTTTGGCACATAACCTCCGGTCAAAACCTCTAGTTTTGGCACATAACCTTCATAACCAGCAAGCCACATGCCACTCATCAGGCCAGCTGCTAGGAGTGCAACGCACTCGTGCAGGATGCTGGAGCTTGGCGCACTGAGCCATGTGTATGTATCCCCACAAGCAGGAAAGTGTAGAATTTTGATATTATATGTCTGAAATAGCCAATCTAATCTAAATACATATCCTCTCTGTTTATGGGAACTGATGGACTGGGGTTTTTTTAGAATCAGACGTTAGATTGAGTCTTGCAGGTGAAAACATTTACCTGTGGTGTAGCTTTTGAAGTCCATCATCACAAGAAGGTACTGCTAAGATAACTATGATTATGCCCAGAAACTGATTTTCAGACTTCTGAAGAATTTTAGTGATAGAAACTTAAGTATTTCTTGCTCAGGAGCTTTATGGTAACAGAAGTTTTGAGAATTTGAAGTTTAGACTCCAGAATCTAAAGAGGCTATTATGCAGACCAATGCTTTAAATGTAATCCTAAACACCAGAAAAATGTTAAGAGCCTAAGTCATTGCCATAAGTCACATTTTCTCAAAATCCAAAGTCACTTAAGGGAGCTGTTTGAACAAGTATGTTATAAAAAATAAGTAAATAAAGTAACCTACTATCCAGGGAGTAGTGAGATGTCAGGGGTATTTGTAAGTGGTGCTGAAGTACCTTATCCACTACTTTGCACAAGGAGTATGCAAGATGTTTTCATCAAAAACTCCTGTTTGATACACTCTCTGGTACTTAGAGGTCAGTCCAAGGACCTTTACTTTGCAGCAAACAGACTTTTTACTTCTTTTCTGGCAAACAGCTGGCCTTCTGTCATGGAATGAGTGGTGGTGGGGATGAGTGATGCAATGCTCTTCATTCGTGTGAAAGAAAGAGTAATATGTTTTATTGATAGGGACAGTGGTTTCAGCAAGATTCTATGGCAAGGTCACTGTTATTTACTGCATAGAGGACAAGTTTATACAAAATTACCAGGAAGACCCTCCCATGGAGTCACAGGGTTCAGACTGGACTCCCTTGCTTTCCAGACGCCTTCTCAGAGAAGCCTGGGTGCAGCTGAATCCCATCTTAGTCCCAGACTTGATCAACAATATGTCTAAGGGGTTACATGCACAATCAATCCTCAATACAACTTTGTAAAACTTACAAAGTGTTAGAAAGTTTTTGCATGCTATCTTCACTTACCATGCATCTGCAGCTGGTCAGGGATCTCTCAACCTCCAGGAGTACCTTGAGAGGCAGCCCTGCTCAAAGGGAGATCCTCACGTGCATCCCGCTGCCTTGCAAGGAGAGTCCACCAAGCTCTGGGGCCACCCCTCGTTTTTATGAGATAAGATCACTGACTTATAGTCATTTTTGCATATCAGCCAATTTTTTGCTGATGCCAACTTAGTTAGTCCTTGGTTATTATGCTGTTGTCATCTCTCTCCCCGGAGTCCATCAGTACACCCCTTCATGGGTAGAGGAGGGAGAGGGCTAGGGAGGCAGACAGATAACTCTACTGGTGATAAACACCTGGATAGGGCTCTGTGTGGGAGGTCAGGCCCAGCTGAGTCTTACTTCATTGGCAGTATATACTAACTGCCACCCCGAGTAGGGTTATATTCCAGCTTTTTATTAAGTATTTGTATTTCTTGTTTTTTCTTTTCATTTTTAAATTAAAGCCATCTCTGTGGGAAAAGTGCTGGCAAAGAATTGTTAAACTGTGTTTGTCTCCACAAAGAATATGTTTTCTACAGAGACCACTTTTTGACCATGTATACAAGGTATTTTATGGTTAAAGGAGAAAGTGCTGGTATTTTAACATTTTAATAAAACACAACCCCAAAGCTGTCAACTGAGGTAATGTATAGTGTGATATAGTAGAGTCCTGGGAAATATGGACTGAGATGTTGCCAGTAATGAAACTAAATCACTGCTTTATGTTAGTCTGTTTTACAAGATCAACAGCCACAAAGTTAACCTATGTCAAACATAAGAACATATGTAAAAAAGGTGCTGGTCAAATGGCAGCTACAAATGAAAACAATAATATTGACATAGGCAAGAAGTCAATGTGTGACTATTTAGATATTCAGAACTTTTCCCCATGTCAAACTATCTACTCCAGTTAGTAACACAATGCCTGTGTCTTTAAAATGAGACTTTTGCCTCATAAATTCCAAGGAGACCAGTAAAAATAAGCTTCTGATGCAGTCTTAACCATCTTTTTCCCCTCAACACTTGTGAATGCAGATTTCAGATGCATAAACAGTGGGGAGTAAAGGTTAACTGATTCCATTTCCTCTGGACAGCGGTAGAGCAAGCTTTCCAAGAATTTCATATAAGCATTAATATCAACCGGTTGCATAGTGAATGATAATATAATGATTCCTTACTGCTGAACCTGATGTAAAGGACAAAAGATAAATCATGAGTTACGCTCAGCTCCAGTCCAGTCTACAGTAGCACCTAACAAAGCTGTCACTGAGCCTGAAATTTGGCTTCCCAGTCCTGCAGCATGATGTGGTTTTGCTAAATGTAAAATTTGTATGAAGTATCTGGGAAGAGTAGGTATCTCTCAAGATCACTAAGAAGTAGCTGTGTCAATGGAATAGTTTACTATTGATCTCACTAGGATGAAGGAAGACTTCAGGGGACATTTAATCTCAAAAGTGGTAAAAAACCACTGTGTGAATATGTTTCACAAATTTTCTTGCAAGGATGAATTAATTTGTATATTGTATCTTTGTTAGAATATATATACATATATAAGTGTGTGTGTGTGTGTATATATATATATATATGTATATGTATATATACACATATATATGAGTAATATGGAGTGCTTTCTTAAATTACTGAAGAAAAATCAAACAAAAATGTCCTGTTCTTCAGTAACTTGCTCAATCACTGCAAAAACACAAAAAAACCCTGCCACAATGAGCGTGTCCATAGTACTAGTTGAGTACCACCAGACTCTGACACGGATGCGAGGCAAGTTCACACCTAAAAAGAACCTTAAATCACTTGTGTAGATACGTCCAAACTGCACACAAAATTTACCTAATATCACTGAGAAAAATAAGGAAGAGAGGAACAGTGTCTCCTGTCATGAGAAGAGCAGGGCGAATGGTTTTCCAGTTTTAAGCTCTGTAGAGATGACACCGAAGGGACATCATCCTCTGCTGCCTCTTTCGTGAGTCCCAAGGAGTCCAAGGAGGCTGCCTGGGCAGGACCGTAGGAGCCAGAACCTGGCACAGAGCTGCGTGTCCTCCACTCCTTGCAAACTCTCAGGACATAGAAGGGAAAAAATTTATCATCACTGAAGGAAATAAGCTGCTTTCTGTGGGTGATCATTTCAGCCCTGTGTCGTAGGGAGGTGTTCTCACCTTGGTCACTTGGAGTTAGGCAATCATCACACACATGTTAGGGGAGGAAGGAATGGTGAACAGGGCTCAGGCATAATACAAATTTTTGACTAGCATTTTAAATACACAAAAACAGAAAAATTCTGTATTTTCAATCTGAGCAATAATTATGAATTAATATGAGGATTCAGCTGAATGCTCACCCTATCCTACTCAAGATCTCTTTCAAAAATGCTTTTGATCATGCACATAGCCTTCCTCACTAGCAGTTTCTCTGTATCTCCTAGCATTGCCATCATTGGCATACATGATCTATCTGCAATATTTGTGTGTGCAATTTGCACCTCTTTTTTTATGATTTGCAAAGCGTTGTTGACACTAGACATATTCCATAACAAAAGGCATATTCCATATCAAAAGGCATAAGTATTAAAACTGAAATGATTTGTGGATTTTAGCTTTCAATGAATGACTAATACATACAAATATTTTTAAACAGAAGCTGTAGTTTCGCATTTGTTCCATTTCCTCATAATTACTCTTTACTCTACAACACAACAGATAATTGTGGAGACAAGCATAAAATGAAGTTATTTTTGGTTTGTATATTTTTTACAATAAAACAAGCTAAAAAAGAGCAGACTGCAGTCTGTAATTACTAGTCTAAAATGAATACAGGCAGTATAAATCCAAGTTAGAGTCACAGTTATAAAAACAATATAAAATATATAACATATAAAATGTATGTGCCTCCATTTACATGTATATATATAGGAGACTGATTTGTACTACTAGGAATTTTAACTAATTTCAAGTTGAACATCTATTAAACTTACCATGTAGGAAAAACGGTCTTCACCTTTACAAGTAAATCTTTGTTTTTTATTAAAGCCAAAAAAGCCGAATTGAAATCAAAGTGATGTATTATTTTCATAAAGTTAGGAAGAGAAACACCTATAAATATTAACAGGAAAAAAAAAAGAAAAAAAGAAAAGTAGTTCATTGCACAACAATACTAAATAGATTAATAGATTTCACTAAACAGATTAGTGAAATCATAGAAGGCTTTTCCTAGTTAGTTTAGTTCTACATGGCTACTCCATGCTAAACATATTATTTCATGCCAGCGTAACTAGCTCTATCTATCTTATTTACGTTGAGAAAACTACTATACTTGTGATGTGAACCAAATTCATTTCTACAAGAAAAATAAGGGCATACTTCTTGTGCCACGTCTTAAGGATTTTATTTTGTGAACTTTCAACTGTGGAAAAGTTAGAGCTAGCCAGCAACAGCCCGATGTCCGGGGAGGGCACCTGTAGGGGGATGTGCATCAGCACAACACCTGGGTGTCACAGACTGCGCTTGAGGAAGGGAAAGATCCAGGATGTATGAAGCTCATTAGCTGAGATATTTCCCAAACTGAAAGCAGGCTATATTGCGCCAAGGGGATTTCAAGAATACAGTGCAATTTGTGAGCAAAATGTCTGGTCTTGTACTTGCCCCCGTAGCAGCTTTTTGTATCTTTAGTAGCTGCTGGGTCCAAGAAGTCTGAGTGATTAATGATAGAAGAGTATATAGTATGGTTTAGTTTAATTTGTGTTTGGATGGTATCTTGCACTTAGTGACCATGGGCTGTGCAAATAAGCAGTCCTTTGATTGATGTGCAACATTATTAGAGACAGTGATTTGTGCATAAAGGGCTATAAGGTAAAGAGGGGAACATAAAATATGTAGAAAAGAATGTGCCAGAATATATGAATGACACAACGTTATCAAAGCTGTTTCAAAAGTGTTATATTTTAGAGGCAGCAGCAACAGCCTGTCCTAGAATTTAATCAGAAACCAAAGCTTTCAAAAGTCTCCAGGACAAAGAATGTAGGTAATATGAAAGTGTCACTCAGGTCAGCAAGCAGTGCTAACAAATTGTCATGTCTCTATCAGATTCTCATCACTCATTCTGGTGTCAGGTAATGACCATACAAATTGCAAATGTATAGATCGGGCAAGGTGTTTAATCCAAGCAATCATCCCTGCCATACTATTACAGGAATGTCTGGTAACCTCAGAAAAAGTTGAAAGGATTGCACTATTTAATGATAATAATAATAATAAATCTCAGGAATAACTGCAATGTAAAATAGGATTAATGGTATAAAACTGTGGATTAGCATAAATCCTATTTACTCCTTCTTATTAAGGCATTAGAAAGCAAGCAAGGTTTATGTAAAAGGGTGTAATCTTACTTAATTTCCTTTTTTTAAGCAAATATCCAGTTGACCCTAAAATATATCATACAAAGAGCCAGTTTCTGAAATAGCTCCCCTAAATCTCTTTTGATTAAGGGAGTGCAACTTAAACATAAATCTGTGCCGGCTCAAAACTGTCCATACAAGACATACCTTGCTCTGCAGATGCCGTGAAGGTAAACCTGCCACTAAAAAGGGAATTATATTTATACTTAATTATCTATTCCTTACCCCCATTTCTGATTTATTTATTTATTTGGAAAGATTTGCCTATTACTTTCTCTAATTATATGTCCATTAATATGATAAAACTCAATCACTTAATAAATACACTGTATTTATAGGCATCATTCATGTGTATATTTGGAAATAAATGGTTTTCCAACTTCAGTAATTTTCTGTTCTGACTGAATGAAAGGAGCTTCAGCATTGAATGATGATAATAGGATTGTTTTTATGAGGATGGTAGACTTAATTAGCCACTTTCTTACAAATGTCTTTATGGGGTCATTTCGACGGTTAATAAAAATGGATTTGTTTGCATTTGAGTAACACTTTTGCCCCAAGATAAAAGTTAATCATAAGGGTTTGGATACATAGAGCTGAAAATATTTCACTTATTAATGGACAGAGTTCATCTTCCAGGTTGTAAAATCGGTTTATTTTTATTCACTGCCTTTAAGCACTGTAGTTTAAGCAATGAAGAAAGTTAGCAAACTGATGAAATTACCACAATTTCAAAGCTGGTATTTATATCCAGCAAGATATTAATATCCAGAAATAACTAATCTCAGTTTATCTACTTGTGATCAGCTTAACATCTTTCAGATCTTTTTAAGCAACTCTCTACCATTATTGTTGTCATTTTCACTGATCAGGATTAATTCTATTTTTTTTTCTAATTTATCGAAATAATTTCTTTAGGAATATTTGATAACCTTGCATATGCATATGAAATAGTAGGTAGCTTTCCCTGGACAATCTGATAGAAAGTGCTGTTACTGCTTATAACTCCAGATATACTCCTTTGAATTCTGCTTGGCCATGCTACTGGTTTTCATGACTTTACATTTGTAGTGATACATTTTAAATACAAACTATCAGGCCTATTTAATGGGAGGAATTCCTTTCACCATGTGGGAATTTTCATCATTAACCCCAGTGCCCATATGCTACTTATCTCAATAATCCTCTTTCTTTTTTTTTTTCCTTCTTAAGTTAGTGGCAGGCTGTTTTGGAAAGTCAGGCTTTGGAAGTACTTTTTTTCTGCCTGGTTATGATATGATAATGCCACATTAATCTTATTCATGCAGGTGTTGATGTCAAAGCAGAGAGGGGGAGATACATGGTTCCCCATGTGCCTACCTGAATCCCTTCCCTCAGACAAGCTAAACACTGCAGTGCCATTGCTCCAGCACTTGTATCCTAAATGGAAGTGTCTGTCAACCTAAGCAGAGCCCAAGATTTTTAAGACAGTTTTCTTGAAACCCTAGTAGCTCTTATTTATTTATTTATTTACTTATTTATTTATTAATCAGGGAGAATTTTCCATCTTCCTTCAAGAAATCTTGATTTTTCCATCTGAAATCTGTTTCTGAGGCAACATAGGATACACCATTTGGTGCTACTGTGTTGTTAACTACAGCATCCTTAAAAATTTGCTTGGTGTCAGACCCAACCTTCCTAGCCCCATCTACCCTATCTTCTATGAGAGTTCCTTGCTATTGAGGCCTCCTGATGCACTAGTCTGGCAATTCCTTCATTTCTTCAGTAGTACTTCGAAACATGATGTTTTCTGACACATGAAATCAGCAAATGCAATCTCTGCTTTGCTCAGATTATTCTCTGTTTTGATATTGAATGCCATTTAATTTCCATTGTTTCCACATATGTAGTTGATATGCTGAACATTGTGGACAGATGACTAAAAGCGACAACAGAGAAGTTGTAAAGGTTGCTTGAGAAATGCTTCTGGTATGTTATTGATCCTACTACAACATATAATTAATGATTGCATTTCCCAAAGAGCAGAAAACCTTCTAAAACACAAAGAATATAATATTTCCATTCATTTACTGGAAATAGGAATTTACTTTTTCCAAAAATCTAGAAATTTAAGAATAGGCCTGTCAATAATTTGCTAATTAATTATTAAATATAATCATAATTCTAATAATATAATTCTAAGCACATTTTATATACTGCATTAAGGAAGATTTTTTCATTTAAAAATATGCATTGGCATAAGCATGTGAAAAAAAAGAAAAGAGCTTCTGGTATAATCCTCACACCCAAAATCTGATTCTCTTGTTTAATTTAAATTGCATTTCACTCCTGATTTCAATAATAGTGTTCAAAATATCTCTATGAATACATCATATGACCTTCCATGTCTTTTTAACACGTAGAAGCGCCCTTGCCACCGTTAACTCTGTGCAGGGATGGTTAGGGACAGGCGACTCAAAATATGGCCTTGCCATTAGGTCCACGTGGACCTGATTCTTCCCAGAAAGTCCCTGGATGCTGAGACCACAGAGATCCCTCTAGCTGAGGCATATGTTCCTTCTTTATCCTTGGTCTCCTCCAGGCACTGACACTCCGTGAGTCCATCAGTCCATTCCTACCCCCTTCAACCATTTGCTCCATTTCAAGATCTGATTTTCTTCAGTCCTTCTGGCAAGCAGTATTAATGTAGTCTCATTCTGGGGTGAGTAGTGGTGATGTAGTCTAGAAATATTAAAAAAATCGTATCCACTACCACTAGTGAATACAGAAAGCTTTTTTTAAGTCATTTGCTCTGAAGCTCCCTGTTCTGACAAATTTACAATCTACTTCAGTAGCTCAAGTGCTGTCTCTGATTAGCTCTTTAAAATATCACTAAGTGATAGGGCTTCATTTATTTCCCTTGATACGTCAACTTATTGCCCGATGGCCCTCGCAGAGAGGAAATATTGTCTGTTCTTCAACTTACACACTTCTACTTCATATTAAAGAAAAAAATTACTCTTTTTAATGCTGTTCTCATGGGGGTAAGGAGAAGGTCATGCTCTAATTTATGTTGAGCTACGTATTTTGAGCTCCCATGGATATCTCAAATATGAATCTGAAGTTCTAAAGGAATAAAAGTAAATATTAATTACATCATTTCTTCATTCATTCTAGCCTAGTCATACTTTTTATATTTCCCCTTCTTTCCTTTTTCTTGCCTATCGCATTGTTCAATTTTTATTTGCACCCTTTCCTCTATAGTAGGTTACACCCATTACAGTGAAATCTAACCACTTCATAAAAATGTGTTGAAATTGCTTTACAGAAGATTTATATATCTTTCTCACCCATTCTGTTGTAATTTCAAATGTAGCTACAATTTGTGGAGAAAAGAGAAGGGGGATTTTGCTGTATATTTGTGCAGTTCTTCAATATTACCAGAAACTTTTCATTGTGAAAAGAAGAGCAAATTTTAATAGACATTGCAGTCATTTCACGTGCACTGAAGAAAGATGACTGACTTCAAATCAATCTGACTTCAAACATAGGTTTATAAGTTTATTTTTGTTTCTTTTGAGTCACCTTTCCCTGATGGTATGCTAAATCTGGATTGAATTAATGATTTTCCACATCAGACATTATGCATAGTATATTTTGCTTCATGGTTTAAATTCATTCAGCAATATAGTACAAGTTAAAATTGGATTTGGTGTGTTAATCCTATTAATTCATATTCCATCAACTTCAACAATAGCATCCACCTCCTTGAATCTTTTCCCTATCTCTGTGTACTTTCGTATTAATTGGAAATGTCTCCTCTTTAAGAGTAGGAGGTTTTATATTGCATCTTTGTTCCAACACAATACCTGATTTTTTCTTTCTTTTGCCCTTTTTCTTCCTCTGAGTCGTGCCTTTTTTTTATTTTTCTCCTTATCTGACATTGTAACTACTTTTCAAGTGTCTGCTTCTCTTGGTCTTTTTTTAAATCAACAGTGAGACAGTGCATACATATAGAATAGGAGGGAAGATTTAAATAGTAACTGTGGTAAAAGGTTTCTGAGAAAAATGAAGTCTGAACTCGTTAAGATACCAGCAAATGTATGTGATCTCTTATTTAAACAAACATTATAGAAACATGGAGTGCATAGGTATTTATAGAACAGTATGTCAAGATGTCTTTTGAATTGTAAATTTGAATTTCCATCAAGTTTGCATCTCCATCTGAACTTGGTGTCATCTATCCATTTAAATAAAATCATCCAAGTATTTAATTAAAATATTAAATAGCACTGGAACAAGATAAAGTAGCTCATACTGCATCTTTCTGTGGTTATTGTTGATCGTTATTCTTTGAGTATGATTTTTCCAGCACTTCTGTGCCCATCTTTTACATGATTGGATGTTCTTTTATCAGACATGTTTCCCTAGCAACTCCACTAAAGGGCAATTCAGACACTAAATAGCCCAAATTATCTATGAAAATGCCAATTTTCCTCAGTTAACAGTGCAAGAAGCGTAAAGCAACAGTTCTCCTAAACTAAACATCTTAGTCACATAGCAAAAACTAGGTGGAAAGATTCTGGGCTTTTGTTAGAAGTAAAGTCTATGAATTTAAATAATCAAGAAAGAAAAGTTTAAAAAATGATAGGATTAAAATGCATCTCACTGGGCAAAGACTTTAATAAATGGGATAATGAGTCTGAGTTAAAGTTTAGAATTTTTTTTTGATGTTAGTGATCATTGTTTGAAAATATGACTTCTAGGTCATAAAAAAAGATTTTTTTTTTTTACTTGGTAGTGCAATCGTTGATTCAAGAAATGATGCAGATAAGCATCTAAATAATAAGGGATACTATATATACACAATTCCTTTCACTATCTTAGGATAGATACAGCACTGAAAGATGATAGTGAGATATGGAACAATGAGAAGGATTATTCAATAAATGCTTCTAAAGAATGAATGTAAAATTTGTCTTCAATTAAGAAATGAAAGAAATGAAATACTTAGATACTAGTGGCTGCTTAAGTAAATAATACCTGACTTTAGTCTGCAAGAGAACTTAGAAGTCACGGAGTAAACTAGTATGTGTATTAGATACAGAAAGTCATGAAAGAATCAATTCTACTTACATCAGCGGGAATGATAGTAAAATGCTGTCAATTAACTTTTTTTTTATTTTCTTCAATTGCAGACAGTTGAGATAATTTTGGAGACTGGGCTATCAGAAAAAGGAAATTTTGAATTTTCAGAGAGCAAGTGATACCCAGAGCTTACTCAAGGTTTCTGCACAAAGTGAGTTCAAAATAGGCTAAGGTCAGAAAGTGCATGTCATCTCTTGCAAACATTATTTCAGAAGATTGGAGTGCCAAAAATATTTACACATGTTTATGTTAAAATCACTCAGCATGCAAAGCACATGGATAAAATTTGATTATAAAAATTAGTGCGAAATAAGAATTTTGTCACCAAGCAATTAAAAAAATATGCCATGTGGTTTCCTAGAACAATGATTTTCTGTGCTTAGAGGAACAACTGAAATAAAAGAAATCATCAACAGAATAACAGAAAAACTTGACGCCCTTACTCCTATCAGTTTTATATCAGAAACAGTTTTATATGAAACAGCTATATCGTATAAAAGTATATACTGTTCAGCTATGGACTGTTCAAAGTGGAGTCAAAACTTACCTCTAAGATTCAGCCGTATCACTAAAGTTTTAGATATAGAAGAATAATCTGCAGAAAGGCTTTTGCATATACTACTGCTTTTGCCTATTATCTTAACTGTGCAAACTCCTCAGAAAGAGAACAAAATCTTTTTCTTAACTATTAGTCTTCATAATTATGTAGAGTGGCTAAGACTTCTGTTTCCATTTTAAGCCTGATTTTATCCTCTATTCACCAACATTTAATAAAGTACATTTAGGTTTGAATAGGTTTATGTGATGCGTGGTCAGAAGAGAGGTTTTCTTTTTAGGATTCAGCTAAGCGTATTCATATAAAGTGATCTTGCTACAAGACAGAATAGATTTAATCATCTATTGAAAGGTATTTCCATTTCTGTGCTAGATCTTAATTATATAACAGTGCCTTCAAGAGATTTGATATAAGGTCTAGATTTACCCATGCAATCATCATACCAGGCTTTAAAAATAATTTGATACCTTGGGCTGTTGAGGTGATAAAGGTACTACTGACTGAGAGCTTTCCAGCAAGAATGGCATCAAGCCATATTTTAAACCATCTGGCTTCTGCATCCCTTGGGGTAGAATTTAAGCAGGGAAATATCCTTACGCATTCATTTTCAGTAACCGAAGTCAGGTCTGCCTCCATGCTGCTCTGAATTATGCCAGATCTGTTAAAAAAACAACAAACAAACAAATAAAAGCTCTGGTAGGCAGATAGCACCAGTGATTGCCCATAAAATACTGAGAATGTGAGCCAGATGTAGTACTAGTGCTTGGCCTGTGCCTCGAGTCTGTCTAATACACAGAAAGATTGCACTAAAAAGGGTTTCTCAGGTCGTGTAGTCTAGGTCTTTCCTAATACAGTGCAGTTTATCTTCAGAAAGCTATGTTCTGTTTATCTTCCTTGCACTCGCTTTCAGAACTTTAATTACACCTTCCTATGAAAAGCACTCTGAAGCTTTTTGGGGTTGGACCAAATGGGCTTCTAATTACATCTCCTACAAGTGTTTTATTTTTTATAACTAGCACATAGTGCCATTCCCAGCATAACAGATGTATTAGAAGTACTTGCAACCACCCTCAAAGAATTTGTTTTCCAGTTTTGTTCAGAATTCAGGTGTAGAATTTGTCTGGGAATGTAAGACATAATTGTACAAAATCTTGAGAGTGGTCCAGAGGAACTAACACAGCCTCAGTCCAGAGTCTGCAGGCTCAGCCTAGTCCCCTCTTTCCACAGTTCCAGCACAGCTGATCCTGAACACCTCTGAATTCAAGTGCAGTATCAGGGTAATGGTCTTGGAGATGGAGCTCCCTGCTACCCAGCTCACACTTTTTGTGCATAGATTCAGCATTTTCTCACAAATATCCCTATTCATAGTACTAAGACTGAACCTGAATTTGTAATGGAATTTCATTTATGTTGAAGAGTTCAGCTATCTCTAATGAAATCTATTTTACATCTTTTAACTCTAACACTCGAAAAACTCTGTGCAAGTGTTGTATCTTTATTATAGTAAGTTTAATTTGTCCTTTTTTGTAGAACACAATTTCTGGCTCAGGTGGCCTTTGACTTAGAATTTATTAACAGAAAATACTCTTACCTTTAACCAAAGTTTCTAGCTAATATTTAAAATGAAACACGTGCACACACTTGCAATGGGAACATGCAGACAAGGGGAGCTATGGTAGGATGAGATGTTCCAGCTACCTCTCTCCTCTGGATGAAGAAATAGTGCTCGCAGGTTCCCAGATAACAGGGCTAAGTGCTCTTTTGCACTTAGTTACACGATATCTGCATGCAGTAGATAACATCCCTAAGTTTCACTTCCCTCAAAAAGCTGAATTTGGCTTTGAACAAAATAAATAAATAAATAAATAAATAAATATTCCCAGATCAGCTTTTTGCTTCAGGCAGCAACGGACCAAGTCAGGAAAATCTAGAGGAGGCAATAACAAATATTTGGAAAAATATCAAACATCCTGACTGTTTTTGCAGCCTAAGACTGAAGACTTTTTTTTCTTTTTATACATGCAAGTAATATAGAAGAGCAAATAAAATCAGAACAAATACATTTTAAGACCCACCATAATAAATTTCTTCCAGTTTCTTTAAAAATATTGAGTGTGATCAGTGAGTCTGTTAATGTTGTCTAGGAAATTTGTGCAGTCTCCCACCTAACAGATGCACATGTCTTGCGAAATAATCAGGCAGGATATAATTTAAAACCAAAGAGCTGTTCTGTCTTTTTACGCAGATATTATGCTGCCTAAAAATCAAAAGAACTCAAACCAAATTTGAAGAATAAATATGATAGAGTGGTTTTTCTGGATTCTAACATGGGCAACTAGGAGAACATGTGAAATTCTAATTGCTTTGGACAGTGGAAGTTGTCAGTGTGTAACACTGCACACCACATAGTCAGCCTTGGGCACATCAGTACTCTAATTACAGAAAGTCTGGCTCTTCACCAATGTTTTAACACTTGATTTATTTCCTGTTCAAGTTGTTCAATAGAGCCAGAGTTAATTGGTTTTCCAAATGAGTGTTAAAAATATAAAGATCCAGCTTCATTAAGTGGAGGCTGTACTTATTATGCACCACTGAGCTGTAAATCCATGCAAAGGTTACAGGGTGAGATTGCAGAGCCCTGTGTACAAAACCACAACTTGAATCATTTTTTTTTGCCTACAAATTATAGCTAATATCTGATAATTGACCCTAGCTGCCTTTTCTCTTTTAAAGAGGAGTTTAAGCCAACTGAAAAAAAAATAAAAAATGCAAGCTTAAATATATTAAAGTAGTATTTATGAAGTAAATATAAATAAAGAAGTATATAAACTAAATACATTTTATTTCATGTGATATTCAGTGTTTATTTAAATGGACTACAATATTCCATCTATATTCCAGTTCACTTTATTCATAAACTGGGGCAAGCATTTTAGAGCCCTTTACCATTGTTAAAAAGATTCTGCCCAAGTACCTTACAAACTAGCAATGAATCACAAGCAAATCATCATTTCCTATTTTCTTGACCTACATTCTGTTGTTTAGTTCAGTAATGTGATGCTTCAAATAGCAGTATTACAATTCAGATTACAATTCAGGAAACAAAGTTGACAAGTATTTTGAACTCTGTGTAATTCCTAGGAAGAATAACCCTGGTAGGAGTGCTTACCTGTGTTTTCCTTGGGAACAATTAATGTTTATTTGCTGTTTTGTTCTGTGTGAGAGTGTATGTATGTATTAGTTTTTCTGGGCTTTTTTTTTGGTTGTTATACTGAAAGATAGTTGCAACATTTTTTCATCAAATATTAATTAAGCGTTAAACCACAAGGGAAAAAAAAAATGACCTATAATAAACAGGTGTAAGTTTAAGGTGTACTCATCTTTGTGCCTATTTCTTTCCAGCATCCAGTTTCTCTGGAAGTGAATTTGCTTTCAGATCTGAGAGCAAATACTGTCCTGACCAGCTCCATCCTGTGATAACACAGATTCCAGTCTTTTTTCTGAATACTGCAAAATAGTTTCTTTACTATCAGGAATAGTTAATACTCAATATCAGTTTATAGTAACTGGTAGGAGATGGTGATTATTACATGTACAGTGAAACTTATCTCAGTAAATTTTTGGACTGGGCTGAGTTGAGGCCAAGATATCTGAACATCTTCACAGAAATATACCATGAAAATTCAATCAGACTTCAACTTAACACCTTTAAGTCAGAGCTAAAATATTGCTAAATAGTAGCTGCTTGAAACAAATAGCACACTTTTTTTTTTTTTTTTCTTGGTCCAGGATATCGAACAAAGAACAGATAGACTAAGGTAACCAGTAGAAAATGGAGCATTTCAGTGTAAAAAAAATCTGAATGTGACACAAAAATAAGAATATCACATCAGATTTCAGTAAAGATGTTGGTGAATCAGAATGAGTTAATAAAATTACTGATATAGCATGCAGCAGAAGCAGAACCAGTCAGCTAGAAGACGGATCATTTCTGCCCAAAAATAGGAAAATAACACACGATTTATTCAAGTGGTGCGAACATTGGCCAATCTTTGAATCTTTGCATAGGCTTTTTCTTGCTGATGTCAAATTCTAGACAATTTTGTACCAGTGGGAAAATTTTTGGATGCGTTTCATGCAAGGGAATCCTGCCTGAGTATCCACAAGGAGAGAACTGTATTCTGTTCTCTTAAAAAAAAAAAAAAAAAAAAAAAAGGTTCATTGGAATGAACTACGAATAAGAGCTTTACTATAGCTAGGATCTTATAAGGTAGTTTTGTTACCAGATTCCTTAAATATACGCCTTAAAAGGCATGCAAAAAATCACCTTTACTCTGCTGCACCTGATTCTTACCTGATTCTAGATTACTGATAGCCTGTTATATTTATTTCTAACCATCAAATGACTGAGAAGCTGTTGTGTGATGTTAACATGTCTAAACTGTGATATGTCAAATAAGCTTCAGCCTTTTTTGTCAAACAAATGGTTAGAGACTGACAGTTGCTCTACATAACATTTGATCTTAACATTGAGTTTGCAGGAGATAATCAAAGGACTTACCAAAATGCATTGGCTTGAATATCAATAAAACAGTGGCTTTGGATCTTAGTATTGATTAGGAGCTCTAAAGCACAGCCAGATTTCAAAGGTCATTTTTTTAAACAGAATACAGCAAATACTTTAGGAAATCTTTCAGGGCTTGTTAATGTAAAGGAATTTGGTTTTGCTAAATTATGTAACATGGAAACACACTGATTTGTGGGTAATCAAATTTCAAAGTACATACTTGGAAAACAAACTAATTGTGGTAGTACGTCTCATTAACAATACTGAATGCAGGAATAGCTTTTCTTCAAGTGTTACTGCATTTAATGAGAAGCAGCACAACACAAGCCACATTACTGGCCTGGCAATTTGTTCTATCGATTTATCATGCCTGCTTTACTGCTGCCTACATGAAAGAACTGCAAAACATTTGTCAGATATCAGCATTTTTTGACTTCTTTGTTCAACAAAGGTAGAATAAGACTATCACATACAGTGCAATATAACTTGGTAATTAGTCTTGCTTAGATTGTTCTGTTTTCCCTTTCCCAAATGCGAGCCATAGTCTTCACTTCAGTAAAGTAGAATGAAGCATCCATTATTGCGGGTCTGAAAAAATGTTGATGAAATAAATAATTGCTAATATGTCATAAAACTTACTACTTTTTCATAAATGTACTACTGCCAATATATTATCTATGTATTCTTATTGCATTGTAGGTAAAAGATAATGGAAGAAACATTTAGAGAAACCAGTGCTAAGTATTCACAGATTTTTCTTGGAACATAACAAGTACGAGATTGTACCTTCAAGCACTGAGTCACATGCGAGTGTCATAAATGCCTAGTTGCAGTAGCTTGCATATAATAAATGTCCCCTGAGAAATTAGTCAAGTGAAATTAAATACCAAAATAAGTATTTCTACTAAAAGATGCTCATAAAATCTCTGGACAGGAAAATGAAGCTGTGAGTAAGTTATTACAAGGACTGAACACAAATTGTAATTAGGACTTTGCACAAGAAACTGTGTTATGTATGCATGATGATTCATCAGCTGATGAAATCAAGAGAAAGATTTTCTTGACTTCAGATGCTGGCCTCAAAAAGTTTCTGCTTACGTTATTGTTAGCTACCATTTTGTCAGTGTCCAGACATACGGCAGTCTCTGATTCATTTAGCAAGAACAATGTCTTTGTACACATTTAAGATAAATTCAAGAAGAAAGGAGACTGAATCAAGTCAGAGAGCATATTAGGTAGTAAAGAACTCAGCCCTCACCTAGAATAGGTTTATTTAAGTGACATACACTCACTGAAAGGTGTTCCTTTGACATAGAAATAATACTGTAGAATTATACAGGATGTGGAGCACTTGACCTATAACCATTACGCTATTTCTCAACTGACTAGATGAGAATTGATTAGATTCTTAAATAAATTTTTTTAGAAAACCACTGAAGGACCATTGGAGTATATAAATTGATTATCTTTCCCTAATTAAAAGGCTGGGTTCTTTGGCACTATCTGCTGAACTCTTTTTTCTCCTTACAAGAGAACGAGAAACTTTCAAAGTAATGAGAAAATCTGCTTTACCACTATGCAAGTGCTGTATAATACCTATAAGATCTCCTAGCTGAGTTGGAAAGAGATTTGAGGCAGCTGCCATAGCTCTTTCTTTCTCAGAAAATCTGACTTGGCAAGAGAATTTAAGATCAGGGAGTTGAACAGGCATCTGGGTAAGCAGTAGCCTGCAGTGCCATTATCATCCATGATAGTTCAGGTGACAGCCTTACCTATGAAATGAACTTAGTTCTTTTTTTTCATTTTAAGTGATCATAACTTAAAACTATGGCTGAAACTGTAGTACTAAAAGTCCTGCAAAGGAGAACTACCATGATACCTACCAAACCATCAAATCCATCAGAGAAGTAACTTTTGACATCTTGAAAATGAGATATCTGGAGGCATATTACCTGACAGACTGCCTCCCAAAATTCATGACATTACTCTAGCAGGTTGTATTTCACACAGCACAGCTCAAAGGGTGGGTCACAGATGCCTGAGGGATGACTGGAGATGGACGACAGACACAAAACTGTGCAGTGATCTTGGCTCCAACGCCTGCCAATGCCTTGGGCTTGTATGATAGGCTTAGGAATAGACTTACTGAGGAAGCTTAAGTGTTGCCAAAACCTTTGTATTTATAAGC